>UCOJ01000190.1:0-161485 GCA_900474305.1 Cecidostiba fungosa | reverse complement strand
GTGCTGTAGATGCTATACTGTATTATACACACACACACACACTCGAATGTCATCGCTCGCGCGCGCGCGTGCCGATGTGCTTATGCTGTTTACCTTCGCCTATGTGTAGCCGTTCTCAGCTGAGTGTGGACAAATATTTGCGCGTTCTTATATTTTTTTGAGAGATACTTGCTGATTTTTCTTTGTCACTAATTCGCGGCACCATCGGTGCGCAATTGCATCTTCTCGAGATTACAAAGAATTTCAATTTAGTCACACAAGAATATATATAAGACAGACTGAGATTAGAATTCTTCAGAAAGCACGCAGCCATGGAGTTTGTGGAATTCTTCATCCCTCAGAATCTCACTCATAAAATCAAGCAGATTTATTACACAGCGAGACATATACACCAGCAACGCATCCGTATATAGATCTAGATCAAGCCAAGCGCGTATCAAAAGCCGCGAATGCAGCCCCGCCGCACTACTGTTTGTTGTTGTCAAATAACCCAGCCCCGATATTAGCCGTGCGAAAATCCATATAGCGAGATTTCCTTCTAGCCCCCCCGTTGACATTGGCTTCCCGCCAACCGACTACACTCACGCGTTGGAATCACTCATTTCTTTAATAAACGCACACACATTATACCTATCGTAAATATCAGCTCCCTCTCATATATTATGAGGGAAAAAAACTCTGTATATGTACGTTAATTTTCCTTCTCTCGGGGGTGTGTGTATATACATATAGCAATTCGCGGCGATATATCCAAAGGACAACGGGGGGCGGTTTGTTTTTCCTGCTCTCGCAGGACCTTCGCAATATGCAGCGAACTTCGACATCATATATATATATAGACAGAGGAGTTACGTCAGAGAAGTGCCGAGAGGCTGCCAAACGACGACGGGTCGAGTTATTGCTTTTCCGATTTTCCAGACGCGCTATATTGATGGGGATTTTAAGAGAAAAAGTTCTTGTATTATGATTTTTATTGTCAAGTGCGGAGAGAAACTCCTTCGCGGAGAAAAACGGTTGAGGAATAAATTATACGTTTTTTCTTAAACTTTCTATCAAAAATTACTATTCGTCTTGCAGATTTGACTGTACTGTTTTTTAAATTTTACGATGCGTATTTTAATTTTTTATAGAAAGTTTAAGAAAAAGACTTATACTTGTCGAGTCATCTGTCCTTGCGTTACTAGACAGTTTAGCAAAATTCTCCGCGTTTTCGTGTAATCGCTTGAGAGGATTTCTCTCAACAAAGTATATATAGTGGCTATGAACACATATAATAAAGAAGGTACTGGACGCAACAATTAAAACTTAATGGCCGTTTACATACGGTTGAAACTCGCCAGATTAGTTGAGACTCTCTACTTTCTTAGTTTATTTCAACGAGATACTAAGGTGATTCATACGCCGCGACGACAACAGGTTCTTTTATATACTGTTATATTATTAGCCCGAAAATAGGCATTACGCTTGCGATCGAGTTATATCTGATTAATTTTCGAGTTATCGGACGATCACGAGGAAAAAATACTTCATACTCTTGAAGAGGGTCCCCGCGCATTAAATGACAGATGATGCACGCGTGCACAGTGAATCATAAATCACGGAGTTAAACTCGCGATTATATTATAAGGTAATACAGAAAGTATCTCATCACACAGAGGCTACTTTGATCCTGAGAAATATTTTCCAATTAACTTATGAGAGACACCTAATTTCTAAAATGCTCAAGTCATCTCACTTATATAGATTAATCAATAGTTCTCGTTATCATCAGAATAATCTTTTCCGTCAGATTTATTTCATACAAGCGCGAGTTTATCAATCGATCTTCGATTTCAATCGACTTTTAATTAACGAAAAATCTTTTTTACCTCTATAAAACATCTAAAAAATATCTGTCCGTAGGGAGCGATAAATCCCGTTTTACATTCAGCGCATCAATTCACATCCATCCGTAAATCAAACACGGCTATCCCTCAGCTCGAAATTAAAACATCCCGTTCCAATATCTCGACGTCCACTCAGCTGATTCTCCAGCTGCCGGTGCGCGTAAATAAAAACATCATACTCCTTTCTTTCTCTCACTCGAAAGAGAGTCTCGATAACAACTGCCGCTGTCCATGCAAATATCAAATAAAACGAAGAAACTCAACGCCTGATATACTAACTCCACCCTCGTATACAACGAAAACTTTTTTTCCTCCTAGTTCGACGTTAGACCTGATAATGACCTGTTATATAATATTGCCTGAAAGTTGCGTACGTGCCGTTATTAATAGGCCGAGTTGCCGCCACGCCGAGCGATGAGTTGCCAAAATACAATTAATCGACACTTTTTCCAGATTTCTCTGACGATATTGTTTGGAACACTGTATATGGCGGAACCGAGTTGTTGTGCTCCTATATATAATATAGGAGGGAGAAACGTGTGACACGGCGACGTTGATGGAATTAAAATGTTGTATGATAGCTTTGTGTGCACGACGCATCGATGCTCTTTATTCTTATTAATCTGAATCAGATTATTTTATGCAACGTATATTGGTACCGAGTATATTAGTTACTTTATACTGAAGACGTCAGTGCTGTTCGTCGAAGATGATGCTCGTATGCATTTTTAGAAAAACGATGTTAGATTTACAGGGAAACTGTGTATTCGCTGCGTTATGAATGACTCACGTTGACACACACGAAGATAATTGTTGATAAATTATTCATAAGCTTTCTTTGCGCGCGACAGTTGAGTGTGGATACACAATATTTACTATCGTTTGCGTTGTTTTTTTTTTGTTTTCATCATCTACGGCGGGTTAACTTTCTACACGACAATCAGCGTAACTTTTTTTTAGGTGATTACACACGATAGTAGGATTTACGCACGAAATAAATAGTATAGTAGGATCTTGATAACCAACTCGTTTCCTCGTATATTTTTTATCGAGGAAAAAATACACCAACAACTTCGCGTTATAAACAATAATATCATGTAATACCAAAAGCAATCGTCGTCAACATCGAATTAAAAGCTGTTATTCACATCGCAAAATTGAAAAGCTCCCGATAATCGATTCAATACATATAAATACCACTAGCGCGCAAAAGAGCTCATAAAGCGCAGACGACGACGGCGAGGACTGATTATACACACCTGTCGCCATAATTACACCGTCCGAGAAAACTCTAGTCGCCGCACTTGCAATGAATCACGCGCTGAGCTGACTTCATTTTCTCACCCGATAACGCCGACGATAAAAAAAACATCGTTCTAAGAAAAAAAAAAAAAAAAAAAAAAACTAAACCAACAAACCATGCCGCGAGCGTTCACCCGAAAAAGCCGTGCGCGTTACACAGACAGATAAGTGCTCGGCGCCGCTAGTGTATAGCCAACTGAAAACTGATTACGGCCGATCGAAAGCTGATAAGCGTTGTATCCGGTGCATGATAAATGCTATCGCGCCCGATCGGCTTACGAAATTTCCTTGGAGGTCCGCTATATAGGCGTGTTAGGAACATATACATATGTGTATTTCTGCGACGGCTTTCGCTCATCGTATATATTTTAATTAATTATCGGAGAGCTGGAGGAGAGCAATGTGGCTTTTATTAGAGATATGTAAATGCGTGCTTTATATTGCGTTGTGATTATTGGGAAAGTGTGTTATTAGACATGCGTGTATTATAGTGGATTACAATTCCGCCTCAAGAGAGAGAGAGAAAGTGATTAGAGCCGCAGTGCTGTTTATTCGGATCCACGTGGTCGAGTGTTTCCGAAGAAGAAAGTGTCGTAAAAGTAGATCAATGTCTCTCCGCGAGAGACAGAAATAACAATGGGTATAGAAATAATTACTGATGACTAAATATTCTTATATGTATGTGTGCCTCATTTTTTTTACTCTGGCCGGGAATAAATTTCCGCAATAAAAACAATCAGCGACTTTTAAACTTTGCCGATAAGATATATACCGCCTATATAGAAAGACTACATCATAACGAAAGAGTGTCACGCTGTATTTTTCATTAAAAATAAAAAAAAACTCGGAAAATACTTTTCAACACTAATACAACCTCACGTCTGTGAGGAGCAACCCGCGCGGCAAGCATTGTGCTCTGAAAAAGTCGATTTTCCCCCGCCCACCTCTTCCTCTCTTTCTACGTGCCAAAAGGAAAATTGCGAAGCTACGGCGCAATCTCGGCTGCTGCTATAACGAGGAAGTATATATCAGGATATCTGCTCCCATCACAGTGAATCTCATTAATACACAGAACGAAGCGTCCCCTGTATAATATATAACGCCAAATTTCGATATACCTCTCATTCCAGAAGCATGCGTCATTGAGAGAAACAAAAAAGAGTAATCGATGCGCATTGTCTTTTCCGCCGAATCTGTAAATAAGCGACCTTGCACGCGCGACTCTCACTTTCTAAAATATTTCGCTGCTTTTTTACCCTCTCCGTTTTTTTTTTTTTTTCGAGAGAGAGATAGAGATAACAATCGGCAGAGCCTGGCGCATTGTTTCACCGCAACTGGAGCGCGAGTATGTACGTATACATACATAATACTTATAATACCCGGACGACTCTCGATTTTTCATCATCAGGTGACTCTGAATCCGGAGAAAACATCACGACTGCTATGTAAGTATGCAGGAAAGTCTTCTTTTGTCTGCAGTCAACGCAGTTGCGCACAGCATCACACAAAGACGAGGGTCCGTCCAAAAAGCGTCACGCCCGACTGACAGATCCGAGGGATTATGATCCAAAGCGGAGGATCCTTGACCGATAAGCCCACGGACAGGTAAGTGTATTGTGGAGCTCTCCTGTACGAGTTATACGAGAAAGCGATCCGGCTGGCTACACTATACCGCATATATGTGCCCGTAAGAGAGAGAGAGAAACAGTGATTCTATAGATGAAAAAGCTGGGAGAGGATAATCGAGCGCGTCTCGCGGCTGTGCAGCCAGTGACACATGCGAGTATAGCGTTAGGTATATAAGCACACATACAGTCTCTCTCTTTCTCTCTCTCTCTCTCGAGCTGCTGCATTACCCGGCTCGCATCGACTGTATATAAGAATATATACAGCTATAATATACGTCACACAATAAAGCGGCGTAAGAAGACGCTCGTCGTACCTGGGTATGCAGTTTGATGGCGTGCGATCGACTTCCCAGGTGGCGAAGAGCTTCATGGGGACAGGCCGGTTGGCCGGGGCCGACGTCTTGGTGCGCTCCGCCATTTTTCGGCTTCCCCTTATCCGCTCCTGCTGCTGCTGCTACTCCTCTCTCACATACACACTTGCACAGAACTCTTGTGTATACAACACACTCGCGCGCGAGTCTCTTTCTCTTGTATGTATATATACTATAGCCGCCCGCCCCGGGCGTTCTCTTGTCTCGCTGTGGACCTGTCGCCCACTGCGAGCTCTCTCTCTTTATGTGATGATAATGCGCTGTTATACTGTGTTGATGGGGGCGAGACGCGCGAGCGCGCGCGCTGCAGGAACACGGAGACCTGCTGCTCTCGGTGTTGGGCTGCTCTTCTCGCCTAGGCAGCGGCTCGACTGAGCGGCCAAACAGCCGATGGATGCTGCTCTCTTTGCTACTGGGTGGGGATCGTGTGCGGTATGCAGTCGATGGAGGACTGGGAAAAAGTCGCGGAGCTAGCGCCCGCTCTGTTATAATACTACACTTATCGCCGTTGGTAACGACAGGTGCGAGTAATCGTTATCGAGCGTCGGTTATATAGGCTAGTCCGTATTTTCAAGTTTTTGGCGCGATCAACATTTTTGTCTTCAATGTACTATATACATAGTACAAGTTATAGAGAAAAAAAAGGTTGCACGATCGACTGATCAAGTATACTTTTTTCTTAGCAATTTATTGAAAAGTCGGTTTGTATGGTTTCAAAGAAATATGCCGACATCTGCGTTGTGCGTTATACACTTCTCGACGATGAAGAAAATTCTGAAAATTAACTACAAATTATGTGTATAAATACATTAGATTTATTTTCTTTGACACTGTAACGTTATAGATTAAGAGTTTCCGTAGATATTTACACATTTCGTATCTTTAAAAAAGAAAAGTTTATATACTATCAACAGAATCTTCTGCGAATTTTGATTGCTCCATATAAATAGGTTTTAAAGAATATCAATTTTGATCTACTTAAAAAATATAGACCGTCCAAAACAAATAATTCGTTCGAATGCAGGTATAAAAAAGTTTGATTGCTTTATAACATTGAGTACAAAATGTACAATTTTTCAAAGTTTTAATGCAAAATTAGTTCAGGAAGAAAATTTACATGTCAGTAGTAGGTATACTGGAAATTTACACAACTTTCCCTGTTTTGGAATTTCACAAACGAGCCCGTATTCCAATAAGCAATGCTCCCGATTTTCGCACGGACTTCCTTTGCACATCATAAAGAAAATAACTGCGCGGTCACTGACCGTAGGGAATTCTCTCTTTTTTTTATTACAAAATGCACATCGGAAGTTTATTTCCGCATCGACTCTCCCTTCATACTTCAACGTGATGTCCTCCACTGCCCGCGCGTTTCAAAGCACTTAAAAAAATCAACTAAACGAATTGGCATCTTATACAAGATGGTACGATAGCCACCACATAAGAATCGGTTGAATTCCAGCAACAAATAAGATAAAGTACAGTCTCCTCTTGTTGCCTATCGCAGAGTAGGAAGAGTGTCCCTCTGGTATCACTCTGAGCTTGAGAGATCGAATTAGGAAAAACGCCAGCGATATACTATAGTAGACAAGGACAGTGTAGAAACCCAGCCTTTTGAAAATTAGCGACGTTAACAGCGCTGCATTTATTCCAACGTATTTATAGCTGCAGTATGCCAGTAGATCCAGATACCTCAAGCTCGTTTCAAGATTCATAACATACAGGGTTATGATGTGAACTAGCAGTTCCAGAATACCCCATGCCAGTGCGGAACTAGCAGTTATGCCTAATTGCTCAGGAGTGAATTTCTCCTGGGTACCCAATGCAAGACCAGCCATCACTACATATGTCAAAAAAGCCATTGTGGGAATGTACATGTCTGGTGCATTTTTCTCGTAACGTGGTTGCAGGGGATTGTCTTGTTCATATTTAATCGACCAATCCTGTGAATGAAAAATAATGGAATCTTAGAACCGATATTAATCTTTGAATGTGTGAAATGTAAACCGATTTACCTTGTGTGTAAATGGAAAAAATAGCAGAATCAGCTTCATTAAAACGTAATCAGTATCAACAGCAAAGTAATATTTAAGAGCAGTCACTGGCACATATTTTTCAATTTGCTGCTTGCCAACATTTGCTAAATCACTTCCATACTGCATTGCCACATTTGCAACCACAGGCTGGGTGAGTAATTGAGTGGCAAATTGACCTGTTCCCCCAAAGCTATCAGTCCTTGTGTTAGTCGGGGTGTATGGCTGAGGTGGCGGACCATATCCGTATGATGGAGGAACAGCACCAGGTCCTGCAGGAAGTCTCTCTTGCTCTGGCACATTGAATCCGTACTCTGGTGGAATACCATTATTCATAGGCATCTACAAATTGAACGTCACACATTGGTTAAATTTTGAAGTATTCCTTAATTTGAGTGAAATTTATTTATACACTTTTCATTAGACCAACATTGACACATGAAACGATTATCATATCGAATGAAAAGACTTGCAGTCATCTGTATTAAACATAAACAATGAAGAACTAATATTGCTTTATAATGTTAACGACAGAAGATATACCTGTTGGTTGTACATGTAAGGACTCGACGACATCGTTGAAGCTGGAGAAGGAGAGACCCTCTTTGGTTTTCCTGAAAATACACCAAGGCACTGTAAGTCCCATCTAAAGCATCACCAAATTTCAAAGAACCACGTCAGCCAATCTCGCTTTTCCCCTCAACATATGATGGTGTCATATCGCATCATTACAAAACCTAACCTCCAAGCGCGCCAACATGTTTCGCGTATTTGCATCCATCCCAGCCACAAAAAACCATTCACTCTAGCCAAACAAACTCGGCCCATCGAACAGCTGTCCACTCGTTCACTCCGTTCTCGCGAAAAATCGAGAAAGCCGAGAAAAAAGCGCGTACTCACCCCTCCGAGCTCCAGTATGATTGTAATTCATTTTCCGTGTGCGCGTGTGTGTGTGTGTGCGAGCTTTCTTCAAGAAGAAGATCAGCTAAGTTAGAGGCTGCTTGTTCTCGCGACGGCAGCTAAGAGCTGCAGTGGCACTAGTCGTGCGCTCCGGATATAAATCTATTTACAGGCTTTTTTGTGATCCCAAAGAGACGTGCTGCAGGGCATCCCCTTGGGCGCGCGCCACACTATCAAAAACAACAAATCGAGCCAGCAGCAGCGCTCGCAGCCATGTCCAACTCAGAACTGATGCGATGCCTTACGAGAGCTTCTGCTGCAGCTGTCTCCATCTATATCTATATCTATATTATGCATTTTATCGCGCCACATGCACTACTCGCCTACGTGTGTATTCTCGACGAGATTGTCAAGTGTCGTTCATTCACTTGTTTTGCTCGGCTGATTTTTCTCTCTTATACTTATATGTATATCTATAGTACTTTGAGATAATATGCGATTGCGTGCGTGTAGTTGCGGGTGTGCGGTATGTATAGGTGACTAATTCGATTGACGATTCTGTATGCGGGGACTGCGGTATAGGTATATACCTAATATGTGGATGCGAGAGAATGAGCCGGATGTGGAAATTTGCATATTTACGTGGATAGAAGCTGGATTTCGGAATTAATTGGGCTGCCTATTTGCAGCCGGCCCGAAGTATATAGGCGTATAATTTGCAAGTGACACGCTGTGTATCGTTAGCCGACTGCTCCGAAATGTTTACAAGAATTTCCTTTATGTTGATTCTTGATTTATGGGGGAATCAGAGGTGTATTTAATGTACTTGATTCGTTTAATATTACTTGAAAATTAAAACCTTACTGTATGGTAATTTTAACGGGTCTTTTGCTCGCATCTCGGATGTTGCTCCGAAATGTCATTTACATGCGGAACAACAGTTTGATAGGCTTCGTGAATTTCGTTAAAATATCGCTATCACTATTATTAAGTATGTTAGTTTAAAAAATGTTTATACTACTTTGCAATTCGATCAATTGATTGTCAGTATTTTATAGTAGAGTTTTGTCTGCTCCAAAATTTCGGAGTAACTCCGATATGAGAATAACTACTGCGACTGACTTTACGTTATCAGATTCATATTCATTTTATTATAAACCATCCAAATAAATAGTCTATTTATTATTAACCACCGACATTTCTACTCCAAGAAATATTTCAAAACTATAGACACGAGTGAACGTCATTGACAATATATATATAATTATCAGCTGTCAATTTAGCTGTAAAATTGGCAATCGTCGTATAGATAAAAAAAGTGCAAAAACTCAGTGAAAACAGAGAGAAAAAAAGAAGGAGAGGGGGCACCCGGGTTTGAACCGGGGACCTCTCGATCTGCAGTCGAATGCTCTACCACTGAGCTATACCCCCAGCTTGTCCGCACAACTCGGCTTGGCCTACTTAGCCACAGCACAGCTCGAGGTTAGGATTTGCATACATTCAGGCGCGAGATTTAACGTCGTATCGTTGTAGATACTACTAGGTATACTCAGGAAACGTGTTGCATATATTCAGGAGCAGTTATTTCATACTTTTGCTGACTTCTATGAATATCGAATCAAGCGTTATTTTAGTTTCGATATAATAGGAATTATAAAAGTAATTTTTTTTAAATCTGTTAATTATTGTGCTTCTGATTTATAATAAAGGTTTTCATATTAATGCCTTAATTACTCTCAACTATAACACACCTAATAACTATATCGTTATTTAATTCAATTTATTCAAGTGACGAGTACCCAGCATAAACCTGATAAGTTTTACTACACGAAAACTCAAAGTGCAAGAGTCATAAAGTCCTGCACGTGAAAAGTAGACACACAGAGACAAAGCGCGACACACGCGATAAACCGCAACGCCAACGTCTTCATAACTCGCACGCAGCCGTGAGCGTATACCTATATACACAACATACATATATATATATCTAGTTAACGAAAAACTTTCTAGACACCCTCTTGCGCACTAATTACAGCACGAAGCGTCTTCATTCCCTCGCACACATCATTATAACAAATACGAACCGGTGAGTCTCTCCCGCGCGCGCGAAGAATTCCGCAATCATCGCAAGCTCTCGCAAGTTTCCCCATATCGATTTAATAATAATCACCCTCACCTCGGTCCGTACAAGCTCTACTACGTCCATACATACCACTGTATATATAACGTTCACCCAAATTTTCCTAAAAAAAAGGAAAAAAAAAAATATTAAAAGCAAAAAAAGCTCGATCACAGCCGAGAGTCCAGTCTATATGCAAATTCCATGTCCATAGTATATAGCCACCCCCACCTCCTCCGGTATATAGCTACATATATAGAGTTGTTCCTAAGCAACACCGCCGCGCCGACGGGGTGCGTATTATACGCGAGAAAGAGAGTGAGAGAGGTACGTGTGCCGGCGCGACGGTTCCCGCGTGCAGTCGCTGCGATATGCCGTCCGCGCGAGGACGCGACTACGTCGCTGCTGGATATCATCAGCTTACTCTGCAGACTATTGCCGGGAAGGATAGGCTACTGCACCCTTGATGCGTGAGTATCACTCGTTCGCGCGATCACTTTTATTTTATATGCCTTTCTTTTTTCCCTTCTTCTTATACTTCTCTCATTTTGAATTTTAATAGCTTTTGCGAGGGGAGAGCTTTCGCTCTTTTTTTCTTCTAAATAACGTTCGTTTCTTTTTCTTTTTCTTTTAATTTAGGAGGGAAGATTCGTGATGAGCGGATTATCGGAAGTCGATTTACGCTTCTTTTTTTTTTTTTTTTTGTTGAAAGCTATTACAATTTTGCTGGTGTAAATTCGCGGGGATGTGTGCTTTCCGTGTTTCGAATATGACGCGTGTTGAATTCAGTAAGTTTATCCATATGTGTATATAGGCATCGGAGCAGCGGTGATGGCGTGACGCGGAAATCGACACTCCTTAATGTCCTAGTCTGCAATTTTTATGAGTGACTCCTGATTAGATCACTAGTGACAATTCGCCAATGTTTATATAGGAATATCGGTGCGTATATAGTCGCGACAGCTGTGTGACACGGAAATCGTTACATTATTTTTAAAATGTTATTCAAACGATATCTACACATTTTCGTACAATGTTGTACATATTATTATGTTCATAAAATATACATATTTTTCAAAATATAGCAAAGTAAAAAAAAAACTATCCGAACTTACGTGTCGGCGTCTAACAACAAAAAGCTCATAACTAGCCCCTGCAATTAAAGAGAAGAAAAAGCAACGAAAACTTTTACGCAAATGACCGCCGCATATAATTTTCCCAGAATTTTTCCCGGGCAATATAACCCGCCACATCTTTTCCTAGAGATAATCACGCGAACGCGGCTGAGCCATGCATTCATGCACATCATTACTACACCATTCACTTATATACCTATAGACTGTCGTAAAATCGAAGGAAGCATATGAGAGTATTTCGCGCGTTGTGTATGTGCGTGATTCAGCCAAGCTTCGGGGATCGAAGCGTTGGCGGCAGAGCTTATCGGCTCGATTAACCCAGTGCCGCCTCGATAAAAGAAAAAAAAAAGGAAATTCCGCTGCAGCCTTACGGGGAAGAAAAGGTAGTAGAGGCGCGTGGCACCGTTTTCTCGCCTCGCGATAGAGTATATATATATATACATATATGGGTGTTTGTGATTCGGGCTTTTTAGGCCGATAAAAAATCGATGAGACGCTGAGTGTTCGGGCTATTTTTCTTGTCGAGAGAGTTTGTGTATGTGAGTTAGTTAATGGGGGATTTATACTGTACTATACTATGCAGAGTTTTGCGATCATCTGAATTTATTATTATTTTTCGTACGCAGTTGTTCGTCATTTTTATATTTCATTACATAAAAACGCTTCACTTCTTTTATTCTCTTTCTCTCATCATCCGTGTCTTGTTTATACTGTATACTTGAGTAATCGAATTTATAACTGATATATATGTCGAGCGAAGCATTTCTAGTTGATGAGAAACTTAAATATAGCTATACACAATACACATAAAACATCTTGAGAATATCTCGTCAATTTTATTATATTATTTAAAATGAGTATGTATTCTAAACGCGATAAAACTATATCAAAGTCACACGCGTGTCACGATATAGTCGCGCATATAAATTGAAGTATAATATATCTCTCGCACGCGTATACCATATTATAAACTGCAATATCGGATGCACACGTATAGGCTCGAGTTTATAATGCCGTCGCATCGACAAAGTAACGATTTTCAGTCATCGCCGTGACACGTGAGTGTGTGCACTGCTTCGCGCTATTGTTGAGTTCGTTGCCTCGGCTATTGCCTGCTCCTCTATATGCATCAGTCTTGTGTGCATAAACTCGATCTTGTGTATATGTGTGTGTGTATGTGTGTGGATGCCCTTTTAATCGCGAGGAGAGGCTCGATTGCGTTAGTTGAGTTAAGCGAGTCTGACTAATCCAGTAGTGTTTTAATGCAGGAAGTCTCTTGTACTGCTGTATGTTATATATGCAAGTGAGTATCTTTGCCGTTGTATTTGAAAAGTTTTTAAAGGACAGAATCATTATTTTTACTGAAATGTTTACTTAAACCAATTTTTCATAATCACATGCGGATATTATAATTCGTTTTATATCTCTACAAGAAGTATGGAAGAAGTTGTATGTAAACTCATTACTATCACAAACAAAATCCTTTCACGATTAGTTTCAACTTTATAAAATCCCATTATCGAATGTTACACCGGCGCGCAAGGGCATTCAAAAAGTAACTTTCAAAGCCTCTCCCACACAGTACATTCAACCATGCGCGCGGAGCAGTGGAACTTTATATTTATTACGCCTCTTTCTCACCGTTTATCCGGCGAACAATAAAAGTTTGCAATTTTGCATTTAAGTTCCCGCAATATACAGAGAAACGCGTTGTTCGTAAAATCTTGGCACGACTATTATATTAATACTAATTACTACCTACTAATATAGGTTTATGCACTTATAAAACTATGTAAGTATACACTTTGTAGAGTTTATACTGTCCCTCGTTCAGTACATACATTGCGTTATTGACTTAGACTTGAACTTGTAATTGAATGTCATGCATTACATACCCACACACACGAGCCAATCGATTGTTGGTATTTCGAATGATTCCCAAACTATAATATTGATCGACGTAACATCAGACAGATTTTGCAAAATAACTTTTCTCATCGCGAGTCACCGTGCTCTACTTAACATCGGTTATTCCCATAAAACTTCTCTTTATACATAACATACAAAGCCGATCTCACCTCAAACTCATTGCAATGAAAAAAGAAAGAAGGTAAAATTCGTCGACCGATTTTTCTCATTCCAACATCGTCAGCGCATTGTCTGTCAGAGAGAGAGAGAATATCTCCCAACACGCGGGTTTCGAGGAGGGGAGTTAGCGTGACAGCTGATGGGCAGCGAGCTGGGCTGTTTAAGAACGCCGCGCCGTATAATGCAAGCAAGCCGCTATGTGTGTATATATATGTGTGTTTGTACGCGAGAGCTACACGTAAATCCTCCTTCGGCTATCTGGAAAACTAGACTAGGAGAGCAGGCGCCGAAACGAGGCGCGAAATCGTTAAATTATGCTCTCTTTTTCCATGCCCATAGCATATATACATATACCACCTCCGCGAGATCGATTTTTCGTATTTTTACGTATATATAGGTATACGTGTGAAACGCGGTCGCCGATATGTTTCCCTCTATTACATATATATCGTCTGCGAAAATTATTGGAAAATTTTCCCGAGACTTGTAAGAGATGAGTTTGCTTGTTAAATGATGAAAGGAAGGAGGGGAGTGTATATTTGTATATATGTACACGCTATATCGATTCTTTGAAATTATTTTGTATTTTAGTAGGGCAATTGATTGGATTGGGGCTGCGTTGTTCCGGCGCGCGCGCGCGGAAGCTCTGGCATGAATTTTTTAATACACTGTAATGGAGCTGCTTTTTGTTCTTCCGGAAAGTTGAACTAAGACAGCAGACTCGGCTCCGCTTGAATAGTATTATACAAGTAGTTGAAGGGTGCGCTTTGGAAAATGTATAAAATTGTGTCCTCATCTTTCTATTTTCTTCTGCAAGTCGTAGGAAAGTAGTCAACTTTTTTTAAAGTAATTTTTCCAATTTTTCTCTCTATGCTTGATAAAAGATAAACCCGAAAAATCGACGTTTCAACGCAGCCGTCCTCGCATAGTTAAGTAGTAAAAACCCGCGTCCGGTCAGCCCTGTGTATAATACACTTAAAGCAGTGCTTGCATATACAAAAGTCGTTCGCGCGCGCAGGAAAAGGCCAGTCGCAGTAGTCTCGACCTTGTCTCTCGAGCCGATCTGCATATGCGTCCCGTTCGCAAGGACGTCGCTGTCTCTCGTATACTAAGCTAGTGAACAGTAGTGTTTTGTCGCGAGCGTTGCCATGACGCCGAGAGTGACCTGGTCAATTCGCGCGGCGACCACGTGGTCAAGCGGTCGCACAAATACATGATCCCCTGTAGGTACTCCTGACTTAGTGTGTGTAGGTTTATGTATACACCTAACGTTGATTGAAGAATTTTTAATAGGTATATGCTTCCGTGCGCGTGTGATGTTCGCGTTATTTTTAGGTTGACTACTTATGGTGATGATTCTTTTGAGGGTGTCGAAAGTGTGTCGCGCGGTGAGAGGGATTTTTTTTCCTTTTTCTTTGTTATCGAGCACACGTTGGTTAACTTGTCGACTATTAGGCTGGACGTATTAGAGTGTGTTTGCTATTATAAGCGTCGCTTAATCTGAGATATGATGATTGGTTCTCGTGTCTCTAACGATCTATTGATATGACATATCATGCAAATTAGAGGCTGCACCTCGACGATCATTACAACTACTGATGTATACAAAACTCGATAAACTTGTATATAATAAGTAGATAAAATGAACCAAAAAAAAAACCTGAATTCAAGTTGAGAATCCAAAATGGTATATCGGCCAGATTCAAGGCGAATATGGAAAATGATCGCTCTGCATAATTAAATTCCAAGCCTTATCGATCGAGCGTATTATATAGCCCTAGGCGATGATAAGCCGATCTAAAAAATTCGATCTACATCGCGATCTCCATACCCCCTGCAGCCGAGCCTAATGAAAATTCAAGGTCGACTCCTGCCTCTCTCCTATACATATATAAGCCCACAACGTGCTTCCAAGCCAACCCCCGCGCGCATATACATAACAGTTCCACTCGTCGTGCGTGCGCGTCAACATTATACCACTTCGTCTCCGAAATCTCGCGGCTCTCTCACTCTCTCTCTCTCTCTCTCCAGATAAGCTTCGTTTTATCAGTCCTGCCGATCGTGTCCTACATCTTTGTGGCCCGCTCGCGAGCACGAATGCCATGTTCGTGGTTCTCTTTCTCTAAGGTGTGTGTATGTGTATAATAAGACAAACGAAAAAATAAAACAGGTCAGCAGCAGCAGCAGCGGCGGCGGCAGCAGCCTACCACCAGCAGCTGCCGGTGCTAATCGCCGGCGAGCCGTTCGAGGAGTCGTTGCGCGACCGCTGGAAGGTGAGGAGCTTCTCGCTCTTGGAGGATGGTGAGCCCATGTACTGAGGGCCGAGAGTGGCCGAGGAGGACAAGGCGAATTTTACTGCGGCACGTATCTCTGGTACGTTGTGATTGCTATACTATATTTCAACTATTTTTATTTGTCAAGTAGTACAAGTCGAGCATGACGAGGCTCTGGCTTTTCAAATTCTGACTTTACAACTTGTATATTTAAGATCTGTGTGTATCAATAACGAAAAATAGTCGCCTCAGTCTCAGCATTCAACTTAACGACTCTCGCGATTCGCGTGGCTCAAGCACGTTAGCGCGTAAACGTTGTCTTTTCGGAGAGTAATACATCACAGTCCAATTAAAGGAGATACAAACGCCCTCATAGCAGAATCTCCCCGTTACCCGTATATGATTCCATTCACAATATAGCTCACCCTTATCGTTCTAACCGTCCCATCAAAAATTTTATAGAAATGTCGATCGGAGCCGAGGTGGTAGCGGTGCCGAGCCTGCAACATCGCGGAGCTCGGGGATGGACACGAGGGCACCACCGATTGCCCCGAGAACGCAAGAAAGGTGCCAACAACAGCAGCAGCAACAGCAACAGCAAAAAAAGGAAGAGGTGACGCTGCCGCCGTTAACGTCCTATCCAGTACAGCAACGACACAAGACCAAGTTCGCACCGGCACCGTCCAACTGGAGAAATTCGGCTGGTCAAACTCCGGGACTTCTCAGGCAGCAGGAGATACAGAGACGACGGCCCTATAAGTGAGGACGCTATTTGGTCTTGGTATATTTTTGCTGCTTATACTTGCTTTTTTACTTTGCTTGGACAACAAGTTGTTTCAATCATCTGTGTTTATATCGCGAAACTCTGAAAATTGAAAATAAACAAATAAATAAATAGTTTTAAACAATGAACATGTAGATATATATAGTTTAATCAACGGAAGACTTTTCATATAAAGGACATAACTTTAGAACAAATTGTTCTATCGTTTAGCAAGTCAGCTCGAAGCATTGCATAAAATTAAGCCTTAAGATCATAGATTATTGTGATTTATCGCACGAAAGTGCTCAAACCTCGCATGCATCAGCGTTATTATTAACGATTCTCTCTCCTCATAAACCTTCATCAATTTACCTGCAATACAGCATGCTTAACAAAAAATCGTTTACCCAAAAATTCTCATCGAACTACACATCAAGAATCCTTAATTTCTTTCTATCAGCAATGAAATAATGCAATTCAATTATAACAAAATTAAAAAAAAAAATTATGCCCAGGGTGCTGGGAATCGGCGCGACACCGTTGATGCACGCCTGCCAGCAGGCAGACCGAAGTCGCGTGTTGAAGCTTCTGCGCGAGCAGGAGGAGACGATCGGTTACCGGGACCGGGCGCTTCGTAGCGCCCTCCACTACTGCATGGACGCAGCGACAGGCGGAGCGGTAGCCCAGGCGGCTCCCGAGCTCGTCGATGCTCCAGACGCCGAGGGTCACACGGCTCTACATCTCGCCGTTATTGCTGGAGATCATCAGCTCGTTGCTGTACTCTTGGCCAACGGAGCCGACGTCAATGCCAAGGATCTCGAGGGACACAGTGTACTACATTGGGCTACCGGTGAGAGGTTATTGCTTTGTTTGTGTATGTTGTAGAGGATCGATACAATTTTTTTTTTTTTCAAATTTGTTTGGGACTGGGTCGGTTTTCAAAATGACTGCGACTGAGCTATGCTTTTGGAATATTACGATGAAATATTATATAGAAAAGTGTGCTAAGTAGTAACGGTCGGCTATGATGAGACCTGCATTTCTTACTTTATTGCGGATCGATTCTTCTATAGAGTCTTACGCTGTTCTCTTTTAAATCACGCTTTGGTGCAGCCTGTACGCATCGTCGTATATATTACGGTATAGAGTTTCGAAGACTTTTGATTGCCTAAAACAGCATCCAGAGTTAGCGGGAATATTATCGATACTCTAAGCGAGACTTTTATAAGAAGACTTTCCATGTATAATAGAATAGTTGCATGTTCGAGGGATATGACGGGCATAACCTGCGATCCAAAGGGCGGCAAACTTCCACTCTTATCAGCGGCGATCTTTGAATAAAACATCGTTTTATCTATCGGAATAAATGAGGATCGCGATAGAATTTTTAAATCGGCGAGAGGCTGATCCAATTTCAATATTCACGTATATATATATAAATTCACATCTCAACACATACAGTAGGTATATTATTTTTTTTCAGAAAGAGAGAGAAAAAATTATATTTAGCTTTTACAACGACGATTTCGTTTTTTTTTATTTCTCGAAGGTATTATAGTTCGTCGAGAGAGTAGAGCGGGTATTATCTATGCAAAATAAGCGTATTTACGGCGCGCATTTCGCATTCTAGTCCGCGCGTAAAGGCTATATAGCTGAACGACTAAAGTGGACCAGATTTTCAAAGAATTTTCACTCGAATATAATTATTCGAAACGTCTTGAAAGGCGTTAGAAACAATTACAAAAATCGTTGTTCAAGGAAACAATTATATCTAGAATACAATCTATATACATATACAAAAAATAAACTCTGCACTCAATTACTCTCTCAAGAAACTCCGAGTCACCACCAAACCATCGAACAAAAAACGCATACTAACCCAGTTAAAAATCTCTCGCAACTCATCGTTTAACTCTCCCCCTCCTTATATATACGACAAAAAATCGCGAAATTTCACCGTCGTCCTTATCAGCCACCCCCAGAATGAAAAGCCAGTGGTAGGCGCACAAGACTGAACAAACACACTGAGCGGATGAAATATAAGCGTCTACCGGCTTGATATTGCGGACTGCGCGGGCACTTAATCGGCCGCGTCGTATCGTCCAGCCGCGATCTCTCTTTCCCTTATATGTATATATAATACACACACAGAGTCATTTATGAAGAAGAAGAAGGAGTGCGGGTAGAGTGTAATAAGTCGCTTGCCTGCTGTGCTTTCGCCCGGCTGTTCGCCCCTTGATAGCCGAGTATATGTATATATATACATATAAGACGATTGCCGGTGGAGTCGAGCAGACTATTTTTGTGTGTGTATGTGAGAGAGAGAGGTCAGTGGGTCAAACGTGGCCGGAGTGACGTAATTCCGGCCGGTCAACCGGTCAGTGATGGCTCACGCAATCCCGAAGAATCGGGGAGGGAGGGTGAGAAGTGAAATTAAGGGATGATGATGGTATTCAAACGGTTCGCGGTTTGATTGAAATAGTTTACGTAACTTTTCTATAAAAAATAGACGAGATCTACGCAGATTAAACAAAAGTTACATAGATGATGTCGTAAAAAGTCTAAAAGTAGTCTAAAAAGACATCGCGATAATAATTGATGTAACGAAGCAGACCATAAACAGCAATAAATACCTATAAATGTCCTTGGCTGTTTTGTTTTGGAATTCAAAACATTCCACACCCTCGACTCATTATTTTTCCGAATCTCTTTTATTTCAAGACGTGCCACTTTTTTCCCTCTATTACTTGCTTTCCGTGGGCTTTATCTCGCTTTCGCTTTCCTTATGGAACTGTGACCCACTTACATGTCGTTATTACTCATAACTGCCGTGAGCCACTTGACACACACTGGAAAGATTTGGTCTCGAATTATTATTAGGCGGCTGACTGACTTTTTACGATGCCCATTTCTTATTGGGTCAACCGCAGAACTGGGAAACGAGTTTATGGTAATTCTCAGGCTGCTCGCGGTTTTCGGTGTGATGGTATATTAGTACAGGTGCTGTGTGTTGGCTAGAGGCATTAATAATCGCGCGATGATTCGTAATGGGCTTTTAAGTGTCGGCTGGGGCTGGACGTATAAATTTTCGAAACGAGGTGGTCGATGTTTCGGCAAATGTTTGACAAATAG
Source organism: Cecidostiba fungosa (assembly GCA_900474305.1). Taxonomy (NCBI): domain Eukaryota; kingdom Metazoa; phylum Arthropoda; class Insecta; order Hymenoptera; family Pteromalidae; genus Cecidostiba; species Cecidostiba fungosa. The sequence continues at coordinate 141,854 of UCOJ01000190.1, read as the reverse complement.
AGCGAATTCTACCGCATATATGTATGAGAAATGGTTTTTTTAGCATTTAGACATAAATCGTGATACTTTATGATTATGGTTTTCATTGCATATTTTACTGCGAAAGTTAATGATATAGATATACTGATATGTTGTACTGGAATAATACTGGAAAAATCTAAATTCTCACTCCGAATATAATTCTAATCCACAGTCTGCGGCGAGGTCGAGTGCGTGCGTCTGGTGTTGGCAGCCGGTGCACGTCCCTCGACAGCAGATCTTCGGGGCGGCTCACCCCTACACTACGCAGCTCAATGTTGCGGCGCCGCAGCTACAGCCGCGGCCGAACTAGCCGTTCCCAAGAAGGTCGGACTGAAGGTACTGCAGACGCTACTGGAATTCGGTGCGGACGTCAACGCCAGGGACGAAGACGGACGGCAGCCGATACTCTGGGCGGCCAGCGCCGGAAGCGTCGAGGCGGTCCTCGCGCTTGTCAGGTATACATACAACACAACGGCTATAATCTAATTATATATACACACATACCTAGACTCTGGTATTACGCGTGATCTTCACCTAGTGAACTAGTTAGCTGATCGCGATGAATTTATATGTGCGCTAAGTCGATCGGCCACCGATTTATGTATATCGGCGGCTGCCTGGAGATAAGAACGAAGATTTAGGAGGCTTGATGTGTCTTGAAGAAAACGATGCGCGACCTTGAATGCTGATGAGATTTATTGGGCTGATATGGGGTCTCGATGACGCGCTTGATGTAAGAGGTCGGTGCAAATTGCCTGCTACTGCTGCAGCTGCTGACATTCTTTCGGCGATTGATTTTGAGGTTGCAGATTGCGTGTGCAGCTGGACACACTGCTGACAGTAGATACTCGAAGTAAATAGTACGATAACGTTCCGAGGACGTGTGATATACTTATAGCTTGTACTAGAAAAACATTTTTTTTAGTCATTGCAAATAGTACATTAATGAATATCGATTAATAATCATCAGAGCTGGAGGTTCAGCTGTAGCAGGAGCCTCTGACAAGGACGGATTAACAGCCCTGCACTGCGCAGCCTCACGTGGACACGCAAGGTGTATAGAAGCTCTGGTCAATCTCTGCGACGCTCAACCTGATCACGTGGACGACAACGGCTGTTCAGCACTACATTACGCCGCAACGCTCGGACACGCGGACGCCACTTCGCTGCTGCTCAAACTCGGTGCCGATCCCAATCGGCAGGATCGAAAGGGAAGGACGTAAGTTTTATAATTATTTCACTTATGCACAAACTGGCGACAGTAATAGGTATTTTAATTTCGTACGTTTCATGTTTGAAAACAAAAGCGTGCTCTTGATCTTGATACTTTTACACATACATCACGCGCTTTCTTTTGTATGAAATTATTATGAATTTTACATATCAGCTGACTCAAGCAGCCTGGCCTTGCCGATAGAATCGTGGAAATTAATTTTCAAAAAATTATACAGCGAAATAAAATTTCAAACAGTATAACTACTTGACTAAAGAGCCCAAAAATCATTGCAGGCCAGCTCTATGCGCAGCAGCAAAAGGCCAGCTGGAGACACTAAAGATTCTGGCCCAGCACGGTGGCTCGTTACACGCTCGTACCGTCCGAGGAACTGGAGTTGCTCACGAAGCCGTATCCTCGGGTCGACTAGAGCTGGTCAAGTGGCTGGCCAAACGCCGACCCAGTCTACTGGACGTAGCGACGCAAGATGGCAAGACTCCACTACACGTAGCGGCGCTACACGGACACCTCGACGCTTGCAAGCTGCTGCTGGACAGCGGTGCGCGTATAAACGCATTGTTGAGGACGAATAAAGGAGCACTCATGACGGCACTCGACGCTGCGCTATACAGGGGTCACAGGGATTGCGCAAAGTTGATTCAACTGCACGGTGGGACCACTGCCCAGCATATCAGGTCGCACAAGAACGGGCCCAACAAAGGTTAACACTTTCTTTGACTTCATATTTCTGTTTATCCAAGTAGATTTCATCTATGGAACAAATAAAACATTTTAATAAGAAACATCATACATTTTACTGATATTTTCTTTATCCTTGCAGTATTCTCGACGAAACTGCGAATGAAGCACACGGAAACGAGCTCAGACTCGGAGCTGAACGACATAAGTCCTCGACGCCGTCAACAGCATCGTCACCATCACGACCCTGACCTCTATTACGAGGAGCGCTGGATCGAGCGTCGTACTCGTCGTCGGGCTAATCGACGTCGACTCTCGCGACAGGATAGCCGCAGTTTCAGCGAGGAGGAGCTGCGACACTCCAAGTCATCTTCGAGAGGTCCAAAGGGAACCGATAGGCATAGGCGAGCTTTGAGCGAAAACGCGAGATACGACGAGACGAATAACGGGGCCAGCGATGTCGAGGCTGAGGAGGAAGAGGAGGACGATGGAAGAGGTATGACGCTGCTCGTTATATATATGCGCGTATTCAGAAGTCGCGTCAGTGTATTGATTTCTGATCGATCGATAATTGATAATAAATATTTTTCTGTGCAAGAAAAAGTAAATAGAGAACTTTTCAACTCAACTTGCAATTATATTAGAATCGATTAAGTATATAAACGGAATATTTCTATACATCCGTCGGAAAATATCGATAAAACAGAGTGCAAGCTAGAGCTAAACGATCTCGTTTCAAGGCAGCAGAAGAAGACGAAGGAGCGAGAGGCAGTCGTCGAAGCGGAGAAAAGAAGCTTCTGCGTCTGCGGGCGAGCATCGTCGCGAGTCCGAGGAAAGCGAAGAGCAGCGGTCAAGGTCAGCAGACGAGGAGACTTCGAGTGTCAGTGACGACAGCCTCGAGGTTGTCGTAGTGCGTCGCTCGCTCGAAAAGAAGTCCGAGAAGATCATATCCGGCCGCAGCTCCAAGTCGATAAGTAAGAAGCTCACGAAGAAGGAGCAGCTCAAGGAGGAGAAGAGCAGCACGAAGAAGGTGATGGAGAAGAAACAGGCGAGCTTCGATGGGGACAGCACGAGTCAGGACACGGTGGAGCAGGTTACGGTCCAGGCGGACGTGCACAAGAACGAGGCGCCGAGCGAGAAGCCTGCCGAACTCAAAGAAGACGAGCATCAGATGAAGAACAAGATGGACGACATACTGGAGAAGGCCGACGAACTACAGAACGCACTGCTGAGCAAAGCGGCGGACCTGCGCAAGGACATGGAGGAGATGCGACAGCAGATGTCGCAAAAGTCCGAGGAGAAGCAAGAAGACGAGGGTATCAAAGAGGAAGACAAGGAGAACAAGTCCATTGAGGAAGACAAGGAGAAGAAGTCCACTGAGGAAGACAAAGGAAGTAAGTCGATGGAGTCCACGTCGAAAGAAACCTCGAGTGCGAAGGAGAGTCCCAGGGACGAGGAAGATCAGCAGCAAACTACCGCCGAGGTTTCGGAGAAGGCTGCAACAGAAGACAAGAGTCCTGAGGAGCTTGTCGGAAGCAAAGTGGAAGAGGACAAGGTGCAGCAGAAGGCCGACGAAACTGCGAAAGAAACAGTAGAAGATACTACGAATAAAGAGTCCACGCCGCAAGAGACACCCGCAGAGAAGCGTGAGTCCATCGCTAAGCAAGCCGAATCGACAGAGAGCAAAGGAGACGACGAAGCTAAAAGTGCAGCAGTGTCGCCTAGAAAGGACGGCGACACTGCGGATACAAAAGGACCAGAGGAACAAACGCAAATTCCAGGTTTGACAACGCCTTCAGCCTTGTTATCACAGTATACTTACGAAAATCTCTCATCGCAACAATCCATTCCAGGTACAGAGGGCTTCCGCTACGCGGACGAAAGTTCCTCGGGTTCACCGCCGTCAGGCAAGCCGCAGGCGGCTCGTCGCGGTTCGCGGCCTTCGACGGGCAAGAGAAGCAAAAGCAAGACTGCCCTGTTCGAAAGTTCGGAGGAACGTTCGCCAGATCGCAGTGCCATCGTCGCCGTCATCGAGAGTCCCGAGTGGGACGAGGATGACGACGAGGAGCTCGACAAGGAGATCCGGCAGGTTGTCGGTGACACCGAGGAACACGATGACGAAGACGACGAGGAGGACGGCAGCGACGGACTCGGTGGCGCCGACGACGACATGGGCATCGTCAGAGTCCTGCCGAGCACCAGCGAGGAGGAGATGGCCGCCAGGACGTCTGCTGTCGACTCGCTTCCACAGGTCAGATCAATTCATCTGCAAACAAAATGAAATTTTAAACTTTACTAATCGATCGTCGATCAAACAGCTGCAAACAAAGTCGCACGTGCGAATGGGCCGACTGCCGAGTCCAAGACACCACTTGCGTCAGCGGCGTGACAGCGGCGGTCGCGACAGCGGAATCGAACCAAGTCCTCGAGTCTCACGGATACCTCGACGCACGATCAAGTGCTGCCCGAACACCGAGCGCCAACAGGCTCTGCATATGGACACGATAACGCGCGACGTTCAAATCAGCCTCAGGCGTTACCATCTCGAGCGCAAGATCTTCTTCCAACTGATGGAACTCAAGAGACTACAGATCAGACACGGACGCGCCAACGAGAACGTCCTCGTCAAGCGACAGGTAAAAGAGGAATGTGTTTTGTAGATTTTGATGTTTCTTTATCACAGAATCGTTTGACTGACGGACATGTCGTGTTCTTACAGGTGGAGGCGTTTCACAAAGCCGGTATGAGCGGACCAGCACTCGGTGTGGCGAGATACGATCAACCGTATACTTTTAGGTCGGTATTAATCATTAATTAATTATATCGTTTATTATACATAATACAATAAGACGGAATAAATTATTCGCGCAGACACTTCGAGACATTTTTGTACGAGCAACTGCGTAGGCTACAGAGGCGGCCGACAACACCGGACTGGTGTACCGAGGCGAAGCAGTGCACCCAGAAAACCCACCGCTGTCATCACGCAACAAGTGCCTACACCTCCGTACCGATATACACGTACCGTACGTTGATCTTTTTTCCCCAATGCGTATAATAAATTAGCGACGTATAGTTGTATATCGACTCTCAGCTTTCTCGCTTCTGTATATTTTCTATATACTTGGCATTACGTATGTAGCTGCTCGTAGAAACAGGATTGCAATGTTTGATTTTAGACTATAATTGCAGTAGGTGGAGGCGGCCAAGAACGACCGAGTCTTCTTCCGAGGATCGAGGGACGTGGCAAGGGACAGATGACGGTAACTACAATATCGCGAGCCCTGACTTGCCGATCATTGATATATAACATTTATTATATATGTATATAGGCCAATCTTATCGTCTGACCATACACACATCTTACTACTCGTGTGCTTTTATTTTCAAGGTGGAAGTGACGCACGGCGAGGAGAAACAAGTGATCGCTCTTCCTTCGGAGAAGCTTGACCGGACGAAGCGTTACTACGTCACGTTCACCGTACGCGGCGATACGACCGACAGCGACAAGCCCAAGACGTCCTCCAGCTCAGCGACGCAGCGTAACACCAAGAGCGTCTGATAAAATCTCGTTTTCTTTTTTTTTGTTTCTATATACGAGTCGTCTTGATAACATAGATAATATTATGCATTTGTTCTCCTAAATCGACACATCCGGATCTGAACTTCCGGATAGTTCGATAAACTGCCAACGTATATAGCTCTTCGATTTTTTTCGAGGACTATGAGAGTGTTCCGAAAACTACTGCATTCCGAGTATTATTATAATCTCACTATTTTGCCGATCGAATTGTCTTTCTCTCGCGCTATTATTGTGCAGTGTGTACCATGACGAGAAGAGGTGCCTTTCGTATATGCAGTTCAGTGTTCTATAGAGATGAGGTTCTAAACTCCAATATTAGACGAGGATTGTGAAGATTTAGCGAAAGTTTATTAATTAAGCAAAAATATGTAAAAGTATATTTTAGCCGCGCGCAGCCAGAGGATGAGAGCTTTGTCAGAGCTGACGCGGTGTTCGATGCTGTCCATGATACATATGATATTATTAAAATATATTTGTTGTCGACCGACGAGGTCGATACACGATTCCGTCCTCCGTTGCTTTTTATATGTAATATTATATAAATAAATATATATGTATATGAAGAAATCAAGCAATAAAACTTATGTGCTATGATATTATTATATATATGCGAGAAATAAAAATATATAATTATTATACAAATTTTTTTTATCCTTCTTCTTTCATCGCGCTCTGCTTGAAAACTGCTATTACGTAAAGAAGACTATATCATTCGATGCAATGCTCGGGTAAGTATATAAAATAGATTAGAACACCCTAGTTTCTGTTATTGAGCTTTCGAGTATAAAATATTCATAGTAACTTTCGTATCACATATATAGATAGTTATAACATTAAGTTTTACAACAAAGACACACGTGTGAGCACGATCGTAAAAATCCAATAACAACAGCACCCATCCATTACTAATCTCAAAGCCTATAAGTGCAATGTTTATATGAATCCCAGATCAACCACCTTACCAACAGGGAAAAAGGAGCCGGTACAGCCATACACGTCTCCAACAACAAAACCTATATCGATTTCGTAGCCAACTATAACAAGCCTCTCTCACTCCCTTCTCTCTCTCGTCAAACTCGCGAATATATATACCAACACACGTCGAACGAAAACGAACTATAGAGCCAAGCAACCCACGCAAGCGAACTATACCACACGAAGAAAGATATGTGCCGCCGACGTCGCGAGGCTGTCTCCGCCGCTACGACTATAAGCAACGTGCAGTCGTCAGTAGTCGATATCAAGCCGTCTCTTTATAACATGTCCGACTACCACGACGCAATAATGTCGAGCTACGGAGATCCTCCTCCAACAACAACAACGACGATGATCTTCTCATCGAGGACATCACCACCGGGTATCAGAGTGTAGCTACTCTTTCTTTATGGACAAATGGCTCCAGGAGAGGAATCTCTGGCTTTTTGGTAGCACACTACCCTTGCTACCGCGGAGGTACGTACGTTCTTGGAATTTTATGCTTAACAATAATGTAGGTAACGATACGTGATACAAGAAATTTTTATGCACTTATTTATTGTATCGGATGGTATTATATCGAGAGACGCTGCGAGAAAGTTCGCAAGTATCGCGTGACAGACGGAGAAGATGCGATGGAAGGATTTTATATCTCGTATGTATGTATAGGTAGGTCGTTATTGTTTTGAATCGCGAGAGCCAGGGAATGGCGCGAACGAGGCTTTCTATGCTGCCGACCTTGCTTTATTTTTACCTGTTGTTTTAGCGGTTGACTTGGATTTCTGTATAGTTGCGTCAATCGTTCTGGGTTAGGAGTTCGTATTTGTTTTTTCTTATTCTTGCGGATTTCGATTATACTCATTGCAGTGAGCATTTTGAAAACTTATTGTTTTATGATAATATGGGTGTTATTTGATTTAACAGTTTATCCAATTGATTTGTTTGAGAAACAAACTTGTTCTGTGCTCGATGATGTAAGCAAACTCTGGATATGTTTATGTAACGTTTTCGTTCCATGTGTGATTCAGTCTATATGCTCCAAGTTCTATAATATAATACATCTAACTGTTTGTATCTATAATAAAACACTTTTAAACAGCTCAGAATTTGAAAAAACACTCGGACACTCGATGCATCATCAATTCATTTCCTTTGTTTACCTTATGAATATAGAATTTAAATTCAGACCAACAGATAATAGAAGGCACAAATGTATTAAAAGCACACATAAATAACATAAATGAAGGCTATATCCATCTGACACCTATATAAAAAACCACTCGCACTTCGTGATTACAACGTTACTCTTTCAAACATAAAACAGCCTTTTACGAGCGATAATGACCCCAAACAACAATCCCTTACAATAAATCAAGATCCACCATCACACGTTTCAACGCAGAATAAAAGCAAAACAACGTATCCCACACGCGCATGCGTCGCATTGTACACTTTCGCATGGCGGTACAATTCGAATTCTCGACGTTGAAATTCTCGTGCGTAGTAAATTCGCGACCTTTGAAAGACGAAAGCCGCGTGTGTGTGTATACATAGGTATAGATAGAGATATAGAGACGCGAGTCACGCGATGATCGTATAGTCTCCGGCGAGATGCGATATAGGTATGTGTGTGTGTATACAGATGCGCTCGGGAAAAACGGAAATTGAGACGATAATTTTCAGAGGTTTCGTGCAGTAGCTTTACGTGATGTTTTTTTATCGCGGCCTGATGTACGGTGTGAAAAATACGCTGGCTTTGAATTATTCAAACAGCATTTGTTAGAGATAGTGTGTGTATGCTCTGAATTGTTGATAATTTATGGAGTATCTTATTTTTCGAAACCTTGTATCCTTTCTGCGTATTTATTCAGGATCACGAGTTACTTCGACATATATGTCACAGTCAGGAATTTATACCTTATACAAATTTCATAAACCAATTAAAAACGACGCCTCACTTCATGACTGCTGACACGCCGTTGTCTTTAATATAGTACATTGATTACAAACCTATAAACTAACAATCAACTTTCTCATTCTTTACACACTCTAAACTCCGAAAGCTATATAGGTACCTAATATACATACATTTGTATAATCATTAACCGCGCGACTAACGTAGTATTACGAAAATGGGAATCTTTCCCTCACCCTCTCTTTATGCCGCCCGTGAATAATTGACCGGCGATAGGAGTAGACATGACTTTGACATCGGGAAATCGCGAGCCGATCGATCGGCGTGTCCCTTTGTGGTCGTGTTCCTCGTGCATGAGATAAGCCTAGTCATACTTGCAAGTGCTGATTTTACTTTTTTACTTTCGCAGAGATATTTGGTTCGTTGATTTTCGTTTGTCGACTGACCGATGTAGTCTGTGATTAGTGTGCTGCGATGGTTCAATGCAATTTGATATATAAAACGTAAATGGATGAATAGATACAGTTGGTTCGAGATGTACAGGATAAAATTGATGTATATTATAGTATCTAATAATATGTGTAAGGATATACACTAATGGATTATTCTAAATAATACATTTTTATTTTATCAGATCTCTACAGAACATATAAGGCTCGATAAAATAGCATAACCGCCAGGCCAAATTAAACCGCAAACTGAATAAAAAATAATATACCACATGTACGCGAGTATCGAAGCTCAAGACCAATGTACATCAACGATTATCCTAGAGCTCACCTGTCGATACCACCTTATGTAACATTCAGCGTACATCAGACACACAGCCAACCCTACGCGATCTTCCAAAACTTTTCCACTCTGTCTGTTTACCTGTCAGCCAAGCTTTGTCCAGTCAATCGTCCAAAAAAAAGAACGAAAAAAATAGTCCACACTTATAGGTGTGAAAACACACGGCTGTCGCACTCTTTCAACAAGTCACACTGTCCTACGACATTACACAGTACCCGCGGACTGGAATATCGATTGTCAATAATCAACGGCGCGCCGAGCGATAAAATCGCGATGCGACTGTCCGTCCAGGGACTCGTTGTCGGCGACGGCCACAGTAGTAGCGCTCGGTATGAGCGCCGACGAGGTCGTACTCCGCCGACAGCCCTGGCAATACGAGGAAGACGGAAGCAACTCGATCATCATGAACGCCATTCTACAACTACTGTACGTATCTCCGGTTATAATAAACCTACTGTGTCCAAGCTTCCGGATTCTCGAATCGCTATTAAGGGTGGATTATTACTTCCTCGTGCGTGACAGGAGTTTCTTGGCTTTTTTCGCTCAGTACTGGTTTCGCCTGTGGTGTGTAAAGAGTTGTGTCAGTGAATGAATTTTTTTTAAGGACTGTGTGCTTAGTTTTTACTTGTTTTTCGTGGATTTGACTCTCGTTGACTGAGCATGGACTGTTGCTTTGCCGAGGAAATACTGTTCCGAAAATCTGGGTAATTTTTAATTAAACCACTTGATTCGATTCGATGCAGGTACAGTTTATTCTCGGTTTTCGCGGATGAAATACGTGCAAAGCACTTGATTTCATTCATGAAAATTCATCGATATTAGAACGCGTTATATCAGTGCGATCGCAACAGGTGATGGAATTTCTGCAGCAATTTCAGGAATCTGAAGTTGGATAAGGAAAATCCCGACGCTCGTTGCTTGGTTACTTGCTCACGCCAGTTTCTTTCTTTTCGATGTTAAATCACCGGGTGTAATGCACGCGTTTGACTAAATTTTAAACAATCATGTGATTTTTGTATTGATTCTGGCTGTGAGTTTGCAAATATTCCTGTTTTCGCGACGATTCTGAATATGGTTAATGACTTGAGATATGCCAATTACAGTCAGTTCATTCCCGTTTGGTAAGTGAGCCGAATCGTCGATAAAAATTCTTAATATTATAAATTCAATTTTAACTCGAGTTCAATATAATCACAGAATAATGTATGAAAAACTAAAAAAAAAACCTATTAAATTCATCTAAATGGAGGTTATAGATGCTGGGTCGAAATTAACCTTGAAGCAGTAATGATACACATATAGTTGGCCGTAAGCGCGCTTACACAGGGACTGTAAAGCTACACAATACTTCTTTCTACTTTTAACTATCACTTGTGAAACTGTTTTGACAGTATATACTTCGTGCGTACGTGAAAGCATTAATATTTTCATCAAGACCATTAGAGTTACTAAACACACTCATGACAGATCGAAGCCCCACTTATGTCAAATTAGCGTTTGTAAACTTTCAAACTATCATTCATCCAAGCAGTCCTTCGTACATAAACAGCGGGGGGTACCCTATAGTTCAGATGCCCGTCTATCAGCACACATCGCATACTTAAATACATTCGCAATAGATATAACCGGACTGTGAAGTTCAGGTCGCGACCTACACATTTTATGCTCCTCGTGTATCACATGATAGTCAGGGAGAGATTACATCTGAACGTTAACCGCGCAGACATAACTTATGTACAGCGTGTCCTCCTTTTATAATATGCATTCGAAAGAGCACGAAACTGTAAATATGTATTACATCGATATATACGAGCGTCTATAAAAATTTTCATATTCCAAAAGCTCCTTCTACAGATTAAAACTTTATTACACAAAAAAGAATGTAAAGGTTGTTCAGAAGAAAAAAAACCTTCGATAGTAGATCTACATAAGTCGAGGGCAGTTAATTATTCTGAAAACGTTCCATCGAGTTAGCGACACCTCGCGCGAGAAACAAAGAGAGCTAGGAGAGTTTATCGATAACCGCAAGCATCGTCGATGCAGCCTAAGATGCAACGCTCGTATATAAGAAAAGGAGGCGCCTGCGCAAGGGGGCGAACTGCAGCGATGGGGAGCTTGACCCTTGGTCAATGGCGAGCTGCAAGCCAGTTTGGCTGCTGGCCTCCTCGCGGCGCGAGCATGCTCTTCACCCAGCAGTTCACCCTGCCATGTCTTGCCAAGTATAGGAAGTACGTCTCGTCTATTTTGTCTTTTTTCTTTCTTCCATACGAACGAATTGTTGCTTGGTTTTACGTTTGATAAGATCTACAAGCTCGTTAGTATTGGATTTAGACGCGTAATTTTCCTAACGATCCGGCATTTCTATCTAAACAAGCCATCACCTTCATTTCTCCTAAATTACACTTTCTTTCTTTTTTTTTATAACTAAACGACGAAGGTAAAATCTGGAAAATATCCCTAAGATTCAACTCCACATATAGGAATAACTAAATGTATAAGGTACAAGTAAAGACGACGATAAATAAATTTTTGTAAACCCGCTGTGGGTGCAGGTCGCGGGCGCCTAGCAAGGCGATGGAGCGGTACGAGCGGTTAGGCCGGCTTGGCGAGGGCAGCTACGGCGTCGTCTTCCAGTGCAGAGATCGACAGACCGGCCGCCTCGTCGCCGTCAAGAAGTTTCAACAGACAGAGGACGATCCGCTCATCAGAAAGATCGCGCTCAGGGAGATTAGGCTGCTCAAGGTTTGTACTTCTTTTTTTCTCTCTCTCTCTCTCTCATCATCGAGGTGATTAGATTACGAAAGTTTACAGTCGTTAGGAGCAAAAGACTAAATTATTTAACAAGTCTTTCTATTCTGAATGATTAAAAGTTGACTTTTCCGAGTTTAAATATACTTTTGACTAACTGTACACGAAATTTGCGACTGCGAAACAAAACTTCTGCCGAAAAAATCGGTACATCATTAGAAAATTTAATGACTATACACTATACTCGCAACAATCAAAAGGTTCATAGAGGTGCCAAGAGAAACGTGCCTCAGCTTCGCGTATAATAAGAACCCTCGCATAGTTCCAATTGTATATTCAGCCTGACTCACACGTACAGTCTAGATTATATACGAGCGGGGCGGTCAGTCGTCGTTAGGGTTACTACTACTACTGCTACTGCTACTATACTACTACTGGCTAGTCGACGTATAGATCGCCGCCGCGAGTAGGTGAACGACCTCCTACGGACTGACTACCGGCGACTCGGTCTACGTTGGTCACTTCCGTCTCTAAGCAGTGCCGCTTATCTGCCACGGCTGCTATAATAAGTCTTTACACTCGCGCGACGCAGCGGGCACTTTTTTAAAAACAAAAATGATTTTGTATACTTTTGGCCTGATGCAGATGGTGTTTCTTGTATTGCAGTGTGTAGTGATGCATATGGGATCTTTTTCTTTCTTGGGTGATCGATCGGACACGATAGCGACCACGGCGACAGTATATAATTCACGGAAATTAAATTAACGGGCTGACTAATGCCGTAGGGTAACTACTTAACGGTTTGGTTTGAGCCGATTAACTGGGCTATTTGGAAAAATTGTAATTGTCGTTTACTCTATTAAGTCATACGTGTCGTCGATAATAGTTGTAAATTAATGAATATTGTAAAAGTATTTCAGATCATGCTGCAATATCTATCATGAAAACAAAACTCAAACGTTCCACTATTCTATTTATTTTTATTGCATCGGAACGTCATTCCGATGCGATAAAACTCCGTCACACGAATACATACATGTACTACTATACCACGGCTGGAAATCACGTCAATCCCTACTGCACTACACAAAAAGAAATTATACCCGCTCCTAAAATAAACCTCTCGGCATTTCTAGCCAAAGGCACCTCTTAAAATAACTCCCGACAAAGCCTTAGCGAACTACATTAACCGCGACTTTTCCGATAAATAACAATAGTCAAGCAGCCCCTGAAAAATCGTCATTTCATGCAAATACCGATTTTCCAGTCGCGAGGCCGCGTCACAATCTCGAAACATGCATGCGCGCAAAAATCGAATACCGCTGATATTGCAGCTCGCTCGTATAAAGACTATATACCGGTTAAAATCGCGTGCCGCCGGCCACTGGTCAATACGGTGGCGGTCAATATCTTGGCGTGCATGCGGCTCTTATCGGACTCGTATATAATTCTCTCTCTCGCTGCAGGTGTTTTACCCCCTCGTGTGTAAGTAACCACAGGTTGCAGGTTATACGATGCTGTTTGTGGTATTATAAACCACGGTTTTAAGTGGAAAACGCTTTTTCTGTGTGAATTTTTACAGGTTGTTCTATACATGCTCTTTTTTTTAATTCTAAAAACTCGCTGAGGAGGGATTATAAGCAAAAAAGATTCTGAAGCTGATACAGGAAAACGCGAACTAACGATTCTGGTGTTTAATTGGCAGGGCGAGGAAGAAATTGCGCAGAACGATAAGTAATTGATTCTCGAATTGAGCTTACTATAACTTGGCTATAATTTGAAAGGAAACGACGTCATTGTTTATATTATGAATTAAAAAACCACTTGCGCCAGACGTTGATGAGGTATTAGCGCTATGACATATTACGTATACATGACCCAACGTGCGCATAATGCTAGTTAAACACATAAATAAATAAATAGAGAAATGTCATAAAAATATGCGCACTTTTATAATTTGAGGTAGAGAAAGCGTCAATGTCATAAACATTGCAACCGCAAGACATTCCTGCGTCAAGAGAATTATTAATATTTCAATATACAACTCATATTCTGAACACCAACTAGAACGTATGACAGTCGTCTAATAGAACAAAATCATGAATAAATCATGTTCACTCGGCACCTATACATATAATGTATGTCTATAATATATTATACAAAACATAATAAGAAAATGCATTTTGTTCGCGTTTTGTAAAATTTTATCAAACACAGCTGATTGTATTTTAAAGATATATACTTGCAAGTGTAAAAAAAAGGAATAAAAAAATATTTTCTTATTATATTTTGTATGCTATGTATATTGCTCGAGAACCTCCTTAATAACCCCTGACAAAATTCAGTTTTGTAATTATCGCAACACGAAAGCCGCGAAAATGAACGTAAACAAAGCACGAACGTCTATCCGCCACTCGATCCGCCTCGCAATCATCAATTATTCGCGCGGCGCGCTGATCGCTAAATCTTTCAAGCTAAAAATCGCGTGCTGTCAAAGCGTAGGCGCAGTACTTATTAGAAACTAATATACGAATCGAAATCGAAATCTCGTCACTTCCGGCCAGCTGTGCGATACGTCAGCTCGCGTGCGCTTCGACGATGACTTTCCTTCTAAGTCAAGGATCTTTGCCGTCATTCCTTCACCGTACGTACAATGCATCGCAAAGTTCTGCATAGATATCCAGGAAGAACATACACACACGTGTGTTGTAGGTTCGCGTGAACGAAATTATGCAAACGCGCGCGAAAAAACGCGGGAGGAACATGCGGCCGAGACGCGATAATGTGTGCTGTGGTTATATTGATCGCGCGCCCCCACAAGGGAAATCTTGAACCTGACCTCTCGTCTCCTACAAAAAAGAAGCGTCGAGGAGATATTCGTATATTTTTGCATACGCGATGGCACCACAGGGGGTTATCGCTATAACGCGGAATTTGGGTTTCTTATTATTCTCACTCGCGCGCGCGCGAGACTTATTTGAATTTGTAATTCGAGCGAGAGCTTTTTTTAGAGAAACAGAGAAAGCATTGCCGCGCATGAACAGGAAGTGAATTAGCGTATATTGGCAAACTGCGCCGGAAATGATTTTATTAATGACCTGCGGACTGCAGAGTTATTCGCCGGCCTTGAGAGCAATATAATCTGAATTGCATTTGTCGTTTGCGTTGATGTATATATACATGATGTATTCAAATTTAGTAATTGAATTTTTTCGTGTTAGCGGTCGCTTGATTAATTTGGAGATATGCTAATTTGCAATTTGCTACTGCTGAATGCGATCCTGACGATACGAGAAACCGCTGTTCTACGAAATTGATTTATTGGAAGTAATTATTTTTATAAATAACGAATCTAAGAATATCTTGCCATTCGTTTTTTATTCATACTGCTCAATCGACGTACCGAAACGAATCAGACTAAAAGAACACTACGCACCACACCGATTCCATCGATAGACAAAGAAACCAATGACGAAAACAACACTATGCCCTCTTGAAATTCTAGAACCTGAAGCATCCGAACCTGGTAAACCTACTCGAGGTATTCAGGCGCAAGCGTAAGTTGCACCTCGTCTTCGAGTACTGCGAGCACACGTTGCTGCACGAGATGGAGAAGTACCCGCACGGCTGTCCAGAGTTGATGACAAAGCAGCTCACCTGGCAGATCCTGCAGGGCGTCGCCTACTGTCATAGGCTCGGCTGTGTGCATCGCGATGTCAAGCCTGAAAACATCCTGTTGACGGCTGATGGCGTCGTCAAGCTCTGCGACTTCGGATTCGCTAGGATGCTCAGTCCTGGGGAAAATTATACGGAGTACGTGGCGACCAGGTGGTACAGGGCGCCAGAGTTATTGGTGAGTTGTAATATGTGAAGTCAATAGATTAAAGAATACTTTAAATAAATTAATTGTTCAAAAATAATTATTTTGAATACCTCGTATAGGTGGGTGACACGCAGTATGGTACACCAGTGGATGTCTGGGCGATCGGATGCGTTTACGCCGAGTTGATAAGAGGCGAGGCACTGTGGCCGGGTAAGTCCGACGTGGACCAGTTGTATCTGATCAGACGAACGCTGGGGGATCTGCTACCACGACACATGGTCATCTTCCAACAGAACGAGTTCTTCGCGGGCATCAGCTTACCGACGCCACAGACACTCACACCGCTGGATACTGTTCTGCCTGACACAAGTAGCTCCACCCTGCAGGTGAGAAATAAAATTCTTAGTTGACTTTTTGACATAAATGTATACAATTTTGAGCAATATTATATTTTACAGACGACTGTAGGCGATTGAATTAAGTTAATGCGCGTCTGAATTTATACTTATAATAATATAATCAACACTTGTTCACAGATGGATTTCTTAAAAAAATGCCTAGATAAGGACCCCGACGAGCGATGGACGTGCGACCAGCTGCTGCAGCACGTCTATTTCGAGAACTTCCACTTCAAAATGCCGGAAGTAGAGACGGAAGAATTCGAAAAACTCAGGAATCTCCGCGAACGATCTAGGGTTTGTACATGAATTTCTCGCAAAGCAATATCGTATCATAAGTTCGCTCAGTATCTAAAACATTAACTCGATGCTTGCAGCACACGACATCAAACTTTAGTCAGATGGTTCTCCCGCAACTTCCTAAGGCCGGTGGTTATTCGCACGGCCACAATCAAAACGACAACCGTCCCCGAAGCTCGTCGCTGCATCACCAGCAGAGCTTCGACCATCTGCCTGTTATACGGGGCTGAACAACGAAGACGATTATCTTCTATTATATCGATAACGTTATAACATATGAATATAGACTCTACTGTGATTATACGTAACAATCCGACGAACGATTGATTTTTAAAATGTTGAACTGTACGTTGGTTCCACACTTCTATTCTTTGGTGGTCTCCGGTTTTTTTTCGCGCGCGCGCGCTGCGTTGCTGTAGAACGACGAGTTACAACGAGGCACTTTTTTATAGGTGCACCAGACGCTTTTTTAATGCTTGGAGATATAATGTGTACTGTTGTTTTCCTTCGTTTCAACGGCTCTCTATAATATACTCATACCGATCTCATGACCTTGTACATTGTCCCATTTATTATGATCGTTATTAATAAAACTTTGTAAAAAAAATTATTTGTTTCTGATTTCATCAGGATGTATACAAAGATTTTTCAACTATAGCTCTGTATTTTATGTTCTTCTTACACCTATTCTTACTCTGCCTTTCTCTTTTACTCTGAATTTTTTTTATGCCGACATGAATATAAGTATAGTCTTGAACAGCTGAAACTGCGCATGTATATATTGCATGCCTTTATACATATATAGATATAGGAGAGACCCACGCATCAAAAGTAGCAACCATGGCTATATACAGGCAAGTAATTATATAGATTTAGACACAGCATTGACGAATTGCTCGTAAATACCTACACACTAAAAACCTTACATTCGTCATAGACAAATTTAAATCATTGCCGGGTTGAAAGCGCTTCAAAGCTCGACTTTTTACTCGATCAATCAAGCTGTGCGTGGGTATAGAGGTTAGCTCGCTTTGACCGCTAAATTTTCGCCGATTTAAAAGGAAAAGCACGAGGAAAAGCCGCTAATATCGATCTCATACTTTCTCAACTTTCAAGAACACCGCCTAACCCAGCGCGAAGTGAAATAGAAAATCAATTTTGCACGCTATGCTAGCTATGTATAATACAAAACGAGCTTGTGCAAGTGCAAGCTACAGCTTTGCTGCTCAGGCGCACTGCGACACTTTGATGTTTTTCGCACGTCAAGTCACGGCTGTTGTCTTCGAAAAAGCGGTCCTCGTTTTCGAAATTTTCTTTTTCTCGTATCGTTTTTCGTGACATCGATGGACTTTCAATTCACATATATCAGAAGAAATTCACGAGTTATTTGAAAATCATTGATTTTTACACCGGTAAGTTAAAATATTTTGCGGATCGATCAGTCGACTGCTTCGTACCACAAACTGCTCGCACGAATATGTGATATAGACAAATTTTGGCTTCGAATCGATGTGTGTCAATTGAAGAAAACTACATTAGCGTTGATTAGTCACATAGATAAAAATGATGCTTGACAAGTAACTTTATGACGCAGACCTTTACTGCAGCAGACAAGTTAGAATAAGCAAAATTTTTCCTAATTGCCTTACATAATTGCCGGACAATTTATGATGTGATAAATCAAATTGACACCTCAGGCCGCGTTGTCTGAAATGTCTCTACACTGAGAGAAAAATAAAGCTGGATTGACCGAAATTCGGTAGTTTTGGCTTAAACGCTCGAACAAATGAGTGTTAAGTTAAGTGATTACTGTGTAAGATTCTTCATTAAATATTTCTTATAGATCAATTCATTTAGTAGGATGCGTTTATTTTGAAAGTTTTTATGTTAAGATAATACTGTTTCTTATGGAGAAATCATATAATTATAATATAAAATCGTTCAATAAACTTCTCTTGTCTCCCGGACAACAATATTTGTCGCACGTGTATTCGTCGCTTTTATAATAGTTTATAATTATTAATGCTAACAATAATTAATTTCACGGTCGTTGAAAAGGTGAGAAATCGCACGTCGGATATGGCGTAGTGGAGGCCAAGCAGAAAACTCCAGCAAAAACGACCCGAGTCTACGGTTGAATCTATGACAGTCAAAAGCTGAAACTACCGCCGCAATTCCAGCTTTTTGAACTATAGCCTATATTTTCTCTTAGTGTATAGACAATACATGACCACATCTCACTGCCTAACCAACTAGCTCTGCAAAAAAAAGAAATTAATGCTCATAGTAGATTAAAACTCATAAGTACAGTACAAAACTAAAATAGTATCTTGACGAATTCAGGTAAATTAAGCTATTCGAGCAGTGATTAAAAATAAAGCACTAAGATCTCAGTCATGTTGGAGTAGGGTAGGTTGCTCTACAAATAATGTGTTTGTATTCATGCACCTAGCATTACATCCACCTTGAAGCTGTGGAGCTTCTTTGCTCTTTTGGCGAACAGCTGTAGAAGAGGTATGGCGTTGCAGGCTGCTCGATTGTCATCTGGACATGACATGCCTCTCATTGGTCTAGGCACATGGCAGGTGAGCATTTCAAGTTATATTACCAGCAACTGAAAATTGTTAAATAAAAGTTAACTCCTTCACAACCATTTTTATATAAATCGACATTTAAAATATTAAGCATGATGATTCATATTTTCAGGCAAAATCAGATGAAATGGAAGCTGTTATAACAAGTGCACTTGATAGCGGCTACAGACATATAGATACAGCATTCAATTATAACAATGAGGAAGCAATAGGAAAGAGTTTAAAAAAATGGTTTGGACAAGGAGGAAAGCGAGAAGACCTTTTCATCACAACAAAAGTAAGTTGCAATGTGGAACATACAAATCTTCAATGACAATTTTTGATAATTAAACGTTTATAAAAAAATATAATTATAGTTACCTAATTTTGGCAATAGACCATCTGACGTCGAAAAGTTTTTGAACTTATCATTGCAAAGACTAGGGTTGGACTATGTGGATTTATATCTAGTTCACATGCCATTTGCATTTGTCAAAGATGAAAATTCCTTCGCACCAGCCCAGGATAAAGATGGCAATTTTGTACTAGATCTTCAGTCTGATCCTGTAGCTGTCTGGAAGGTAAAATAATGATTTCAGCTTATATCATTTATGCATTCAAATTTTCACTACATTTATTGATATCTCATAGGAAATGGAAAAGCAAGTGAAAGCAGGTCGGGCAAAGTCTATTGGATTGAGTAACTATAATATTTCTCAAATTCAGAATATTTTGAATAATTCAGAAATAAAGCCAAGTAATTTGCAGGTACCTATATTTTCATAATAAATAACAAATGAGAATGTAAAAATAAATCAGATTTATGTTCTATTGAATGAAATGTTTATAAATAGGTGGAATTGCATGCATACATGCAGCAACGATCACTTAGAGATTTCTGTCGGAAGAATAATATTTCCATAACTGGATACAGTCCGATTGGATCTCCTGGAGCAAAACAACATTTTCAAACAAAGTACAATTACAGTGCAGACAAGTTTCCAGATCTATTAGGACACTCTGTGGTTAAGAAGATAGCTAGCGATCATAATAAGACAACAGCACAAGTGCTTCTGCGCCATGCAGTCCAAGGCGGAGTGATCGTAATACCAAAAAGCTCTAATCCTGAGAGAATCAAGTCAAATATTGACATTTTCGATTTTGCACTGACAGAAAGTGAAATGGATCAATTAAATGCCTTAGATCAAGCTGAAGCTGGAAGAATCTTCAACTTTTTATTTTTTAAAGGGTAAGTCAATCAGAAAAGAGTACAGTTTTGCTAAAATAGTCAAAAATAGTTACCGTTTGAAGGTTAAATACTTCGCATTACTTAATTCATGTCAGTTATTGATATCAGCTGTATTTTAAAATAATTATTACGAAAGCTACAAGTAGAACGAATATAACTTAAACATACCTAGATCGAATAAAGTTTGATGATAATTACCACGTTGCTCTTAGATATTAGCACTTGTAACCGCGTAAATGATAAATTCTTCATTATACTTAGTATTGTCAATCCCAGTTTCAATTTTTTACTGAAAATCCGCTGATATCATCATATAAGCACTAAATATACTTATACTTTTAAATACACATATGCCTATACACGCATATGTATTAATATAAGTATATACCTAAGTACCTACTTAGTATCGCAGTTTTCAGTTACAGTATTAGCTAATTCAACATTATAAGCTATATGAGTGCTTATATGCATCAAAACGTGATCTAAACAAAAAACATGTTTTGTGCGCAAGCGCATTAGTAACTACTATCACGTGATCAAAGCGTTAAAACGTTGCGCGCCAAAACGTTTTTATAAATACTTATATAATACGAGAAATAATATACACGTTACGCTGTAGAACAAAAAATTAATGTACCTATTATATAAATTGTCTGTTTCAGAGTCGAAAAACATCCACAGTATCCATTCAAAAGTGAACTTAAGTAAAATATACTAAAACGATCTCTATATACACGATAATTTATTTTGTAAAATATAAAAAAAAAATGTATAATAAACGTTATTGCCTTTTGATATCGATATTGCGATAATAATTTAATTCTTGAACCCATCTCCTGATTTTACCTACATATTCGAATTGAAACATCAAGTTTATCGTCAGTCTAAAATATATACATACTCCATTAAAAAATATCTCTGCTAGCCCTGTTTCTTATGTATAAAATTGGAAACGTCCAAGTTGGTTTTAAAATTCGTTATATAATATTATCAAAACAACAACTGCCAAAATGAGATAAAGTCATTCCTGTCCATATAGATGCATCCTACAATAAATAATAAGACTGCGCTCGGGAGCTTATTATACGTACGCCGTGCCGTAAAGGGCGACTTATGCCACTAGTATCGCAATGTACTATTTTTTCTAGCCTCGTAAATGCATGCAGTCTGATAAAATTCTCCAGTAGTCCAGTAGTCCAATAGGATATACTGTAAATACAAAGGACGAAAAAATAAGGAAAAAGAAAGTCGTAATATCAATAACTCATGCTGTTGAGCGTACTCAATGCACATTAAAATCAAGATAGTCTAAGCTGAAGCATTATACATTATACCTAATACAAGGTGCGTCATTTCACATACACTATATAAAGTAGGCTCCGTTCGAAAAACACCGTCAGTTTCAATAAGGTGCCGCTGATAGAATAGTCATGAAGCGAAGTAGCAGGTAAAAAATTCATTTCGACGTAATAAACGTGTTCTAGTTTGTGCAGGCTATCTATACTCAGACTTATATTTTGAGAATTCAATATTTTCTTTTTTTTTTTAGTTCAATCGCATTTCTGGCGATACTTGGTTGCATTTTAGTCTCTGCACATATACAAAATGTGGAAGCCGGTACCGTTTACCGATTATCATCCGGTCACAACTTCCCCATCGTTGGATTAGGGACTCATGGTGTAAGAAGAGATACTCGCATTGATATTACAATTATGTAATAATAATATTAATAATTTATCATTTTGTCAGTTGAATGATGAAGTTTTAGAAACTGTACTAACAGCAGCCCTGGAAAAAGGAATCAGGCACATCGATACGAGTTTCTTGTACGAAAATGAGGAATCAATCGGCAAAGTCTTAAAGGATTGGTTAGCCAAGGGTGGAAAACGCGAGGACATTTTTGTGACTTCAAAGGTATGTACACAATACCTGTAAAATATATATCTCAATTAATTGAATAATAAACATACGTACGCACATCAGTTGCCATACTTCGACAACCGTCCTGAATCTGTTGAAAAGTACATAAAACTGTCATTGGAAAAACTCGGGCTGCAGTACTTGGACATGTACTTGATTCACGCTCCCTTCGCCGTACATCACAAGGAAAACAGATACCAGCTCGCTACCAACGAAGATGGATCTGTGACATTGGATACCGAGACTGACCCCATTGCCGTCTGGAAAGTATGCAAATCAATTTAATTATATAATATCTATACTGCGATAACACGAGCAACAAATAAATGACGATCCGATAATTGCAGGAAATGGAAAAGCAAGTCAAAGAAGGTCGAACCAAGTCTATCGGGCTCAGCAACTTCAACGAGACGCAGATAACGAATATTCTTAAAGAAGCTAAAATCAAGCCTAGCAATTTGCAAGTAAGCGCAATAGCATGGAAAATATGACAATTTTAATCTTAATTAAAAAATAAGAGTTTTTGCAGTCAAAATACAACCAATTTAATGAATACTGACAGGTGGAAGTGCACGCCTACCACCAGCAGAAGCCTTTGCTGGAGTTCTGCCAGAAGAACGGAATAATAGTGACGGGTTACGCACCGTTGGGTTCTCCAAGTGCCAGAAAGGAACTTCATCCGGACCAAACAGAAGAAGAGTTCCCGAACATCTTGAAGCTTCCTGTGGTCAAAGAGATTGCCAAAACACACGGCAAGTCTGTCGTGCAGATTCTTCTGCGTCACTTGGTACAGAAAGGCATCGCCGTTATACCCTCCAGCAAAAATCCTAATCACCTGAAGGAGAACGTTGAGATCTTTGACTTTGAGCTTACTGAAGATGAGGTGAAGAGTTTGGATGCTCTGGACAAGGGTAAGAGAGGGAAGGTTTTCGATTACAAGTTTCTCAAAGGGTGCGTATATATGTGTAGCTTTTGTCAATAATGCGATAAGTCGGTGATATATAGTGCAATATGCGATAGATTAGACAATAAAAATAACTTAACCTATTTTTGTAGCATTGAAAAACATCAGTATTATCCGTTCGCCAGTACACTGTGATGTGTCAAATACAGAAGAAGAGTTTCCGCCGTCGATGTATGCTTTTTTGATGTTCAACTTTTTTAAAACACACATTAAAATGTATTGAAATATTTCAAAACAATAAATTTTTGTACAAACAACTATATATAAATTACGCATTTTCATGCAAATATTATTATACATATTTGTAATAGTAATTTATTGGTAATCGTATCATCAAATTAGTTTTTCCTTATTCTCGGAACTTAGTTCAAGCATATTTTTATTACCAAATGAGTCAAAGTTTTCAACAATGGCGTGTAAAATGTCTATAAAGATTGATTGTAGGTACACAAATTATATTTTAATGTGCTAATTATAGCACTAAGTGCAATAGGCGACTACTACATAATGCGATGGAATAGCAAAAAATGAACTTTGCATATATTATAGGTGTGACTTGTATAATTTTTGAACTATATGACTCACTTTGCACGTAGTTATATTTCTGCAAATAATTTTCATTTACGATTGAAGAGGATATAACATTAAAAATACAAACAAAAAGCGATTTTAAACCGATTTATCGACAAACAAAATTTGAAACACTTTATTTAAATGACAAGATAAAATAATAAAAGTTAAACTGTGTCAGTGATAGTATAATCGCAAAGTTTAAAAAAAGTTTAGTTTTCAAAATTTATAGAATTATTCTTAGAATATAATCTATCTACTCTAATAGCTATGTATAAGTGAATATCTTTTGACAAATCACGAATAAATAAGTAAGTTTTTATGAGAGTAGGTGTGTGTCAGATTTTTTTTCCACGCCACGCGTAAAGTGCGTAATTTAGCCCCTCATAGTCGGTGCTAATGTGCGCACTTTACGTTTCTAGTGCATAGCATGTATTTTCATAACAATTCTCAATAATTTTCTTATTGTTTTTTTATGAAAACTATTTGTACTTTTATAGTGAGAATTTCAGGATAAAACTTTTAGATAAAAGCGAATATTAAAAATTCTATAATAATAACTGATAAATCTGTTTTTTCCTCAGACAAAGAAATGCTTTGTCACGTTGAAAACCTAAATCGGTATCAACGTATATTCTTTACAAATACGCATATTCTTGCATACACTGTTTCTCCGGGATGAATTGATAAAATTAGATAATGGTTATCGGTTACAGACCATTAAACTATTGAAAAATGAGAGAATCATCTGTCATAATAATTCACGATACGTCCGATCAAGTAGTAATCGAAGCTCTTTTTATGCGTCAGATAAATTACACTATGTGCATTATAGATATAACTGAAGTACTGAAGCAAACAATCATTCGAGTTTGCAGCTGATAACTGACCGCAATTATTGTAGCGCTGCTTGATTTTTTATTCTTTTTAGAGAAGCATCGGAGTACTGATGAGAAATAACTTACATCAGCAGTGATTTTCCATAAATAGTGAGTATAAAAAATGTGCACTAGACAGATCGCAGCTTAGTCGGTCCATATACGTGATCGAGTAATCATGGCGCGTCTAAGGTTAGTTATTGTAAACTTATAATTTGCACGTGGTATTTTTTCAAAAGTAAACATGAGAATTTGATCATAATGACAAAATTTTTTGTATTCAACTTAGAATTTTTTTATTTGTCAAAATGAAATATCTTATATTTGAAAGAAGCCATCAATCAAAATGCAGTAAAATCACACGCGATTTAAAAATACTACAGACGCATGTTTCAATAATTAATCTTATTACAGTTTGTACAGAATACGCATACTATTAACAAGGCACCTTTTACCGCTTTCTTCCTTTTCTCCACTTTCTCCATTGCTTTACCTTAATTGTACAGCAACATCTCAAAAACGAGAATATAATATAGAAAAGCCTATTTTCAATAGAGTAGGTAATGTTTTGATACTGCTAACTAATGCTATTAGTTAACAATAAAATGAAGTTCTTGAGATTTAACAACGGTTTACTTAGATTTTTTATTTACTTCATAAAAAAAGTCTTCATTATTCGTCGATATATTATGTGGGAAGATATTATGTGTATTAATTAATTGGGGAATACTAACAAATAATCTTTGGAAAAATGTGATTACAATCTTTTCGACATTTCGGTCTCCTTAAACTCTGTGGTAAAAGCCCTCTTCAAGGTAAAGAATGTCATACAAAATATTCTACAAAATTCTAATATTTGCAACATTGAGAGCGTTAGTGTGACCGTTTGTAAATTTAGGTGTAATTTCGCATAATAAAAATTTATATGTATAACAATTAGTACTAACAATTTTCTATTTTCATTCCGATGAATTGTTTACAAATAAATGAAAGAAACTACGTAACACTCTAGAGGAAGGGGAGGGGGGATAACGAGCAAAAAACAAAAGTAGACCACATATGAGGAGAGGGGGAGATAAAATGTTGCAAAGACAGAGCTACGTAGTTTATGGACGTTCTCCAATCGAAAGTGCAACAAGCATCGTTTCCAAGACAACTACCTGCCAGTAAACAAAAATAAAAAGCAACTAATACTACTTTCCTCAATTAACTGCATTTCATATCTCAAGGGCATTTCACTGCGTACACATCTCTCTGGATTTGCTTCTTTTACGTAACGCAAGGTTAATTGAAAAAGAAAAATAATATCACGGCAGGGATTCTTTCCTCGTTTACTTCTGCGGTCTGATCATGGCCTTGGTCTCCACGCCAGCATCTGCGACGAAAAGCATCAAGCTGTCCTCGGGATATGATATGCCAGTCGTTGGACTCGGCACCTGGCAGGTATAGAGTTAATTATGAATATACTTAAAACTTTACGATTATACTAAGTAGTAGTGCAATTTTCACGTGTTTTAATATTCTTTTTTAAATTGATCGCAGATGAGCCCGGAGGACGTTGACATAGCTGTAACTTCTGCACTCGAGAGCGGCTACAAGCACATCGATACCGCTTACTTCTACAACAACGAGGAGGCAATCGGCAAAAGTCTGAAGAAATATTTCAATAATGGAGGCAAGCGAGAGGACTTGTTCATCACGACAAAGGTAGATATATTGCTGAGTATAAGTTATTATTATATAAAAAAAGTACGTTGTTCCATTTTAAATACTTATTTATTTTCAGCTGCCATTTTTTGGAAACCGAGCCGCTGATATCGAACCCTTGCTGAATGCCTCGTTGGAAAAACTGGACTTGCCATACGTCGACCTGTACCTGATTCACTTTGCGGTAGGCTTTAAGAGAAACCCTAATAAGCTTGAACCAGAATTAGATGAAGAAGGTCACATGGTTGTGGACCCGGATACCGATCATCTTGCCATGTGGAAGGTATGAACAATAATTATTTCTCATTAATATTTTTTCCAAATCAAAATAAAAAATTGAGTAGTATTGTATATTATTCAAAGTGTAATACTACAACTTTTTTGCGCAGGCGATGGAAGCCCAAGTGAAGGCCGGACGAACCAAATCCATTGGTCTCAGTAACTTCAACGTAGCCCAAATCGAGAACATCGTGAAGAACGCTGAAATCAAACCTAGCAATTTGCAGGTAAATATACATAAAATAAGTAATTTCACGACAAACGATTAATTAACTTTTCATAATTTCCCTTAAGATTGAGCTTCAAGCCTACAACCAACAGAAACCGCTGCGTGACACCTGTGCCAAACACAACATCTCCGTGACGTCCTTCAGTACCTTAGGTTCACCGGGTTCTGCTCCCCAAAAGAAGACTAATGCCGTCCTTGCTTTGCCCAAACTTTTGGATCATCCGGTGGTCCAGAAAATCGCCAAGAACCACAACAAGTCGACTGCACAGGTATTGTTGCGTCATGTCGTACAGAACGGTATGATCGTCATCCCCAAGAGTACGAATCCCGAGAGGATCAAGCAGAACATTGACATTTTCGATTTTGAACTCACGGCTGATGAGATGAAGGAACTGAATGACCTTGACAGGGGCGAGGAAGGACGTATGTTCGATTTTATATTTTACAAGGGGTTAGTCAATTTTTATATCGATTATTTTATACTGATTTAGTCCTTCGATATACTCATCTATAAATAATTACTTTGTGATTTTTTCAGAGTAAAGGACCATCCACAGTATCCCTTCGGCAAAAACAATTAATCCATTACAGAAGACACTCAGATATTCAGTGTTTACACCTAATTTTACATACTAATATTACTAATAGTGTTCCAAATTATACGCAATTGAGTGTAAATTGGAACATATTAAGTGTTTTTTCCCTAAGGGATCATTGAACACTGTTACATATCTTTTTATATAAATTCAGTAGAAACAAACACCTTAATAAAAAAAGCAATTATTTCAAAAGCCTCAATCTTCCGCTTGTTTTTAATACTCTACAGTGATAATCGGGAATGAATTCGAGTTAAAAAAAATAACTCACTTTTTAGAAATTCTACGTCATACCTTAATAGTTTTATTTTTGCAAACATACACGTCAATCTCGAAAATTTATTCTTTTTCATTAGAAACTTTTATGATTATACGAGAATTTTGAAAACCATTTTAAACCGTATACTTCAACAAAATTCACAGTACACATCTGCAGAATAGTTTCGAAATACAAAAACAGATTTAACTATACTGTACACTATAAAACTGTACGCTTGATTTATTCAACTCGGATAACCGGATGATGTTCGGTCGATAAAGTAACAGAGTATAGCCTCCACACATTACATAGAGATTTACGATTCCGCAGGTTTTCTAGTTCTCATGAGATCATCACCGACAATTTAACACAAAGATCCACGGGAGATATAGGTAATAAACGAATCGAAATTATCGCGCCTTTTGCATCTTCTTCGAGCAGTTGCGCAAGAGGTATACCGCAGATTAGAAAATGTAAAAAGAATTGGCATCATCGCATATAAAGATCGATAGACCATATATACATATACAATCTCGAATACGAAATTTCAATGCCTGAATATTGCGGCTCTACTGTGATTTCGAGAGAAATTCTCTCTGTGAATTGAAAAAAATCTTTATTTACATGGAAGAAAAAACGTTGACGACAAAAATTACACAAAGTTACAAACACTATCCTCGTACACACAAAAACTGTTAAGCTATTCTCAGATCTGAAATCTTGCATAACGAAACGTGAAATTACAGATATGTTTATAAAATTGTAAATTGGAATAAATGCAAATTCGAAACTAAGCGCATATATAGCAATTTGCACGCGACAGAGGAAAATGCCTCACGTGCCGCCGAAGATTAAGAAGATTATACTCTCGCAGCAGCATATCGAATAAACATATTTTCGTTCGCATACAAAATAAACGATCGTGCAGCGCGCGCGCGCGAAATCAACGGAAAATAAAAGTTATACTCGTAAATAAGAAAGCGAAAAGGACAGGTTTGGCGAGTTGGTACATCTTCTCGCGCGTATTCCGAAGCCATAACGACGAGCCCAAGGTAAAAGCAATTATTGTATTACATACGAGAAAGCCTGCGCGTATATACAGCACATACGCACAAATGCATAAATACGTTTATACCTTTCCTAAATCTTGCGCAACAATTTCTTACTCGGAGTGTATCCGCAAAAAATAACATAACAAGCGCAAATAATAACGAGAAAATAATAATGGGTATATTGTCGTTCGAGTGTCGTCGACCTCTCCTTGCGAGAGCGAGTAAAAGTATATGTTGTCTTTTTTTAAGAGACGCATTGAAACTCGTTTCGTGCGGAGATTACCGATCGACTGTAAAATCTCGGTGTATAGGTACGCATTGTAAATTCAGCGTTGAATTACCCTATAGGTATCACGTATATAGAGATACGGGTACAGTCACGGTATATACGCGTTTTTCCCGGGACTGTACGCGCTCGCGCGCGCCGGTCATATTAAACTGCGAGAGTAAGAGTATTTCGTGTCATTCTCGAGAGTCGAACGAGAGAAGAAGCCTCAGCTCTTCTTCCTTCCTCGACTCGTATATAGTTGCTCCTGACCAGCCGGAGGAGTAGGACGTCTTTTTCGTTGGACTTTTGGTGAATTTGTCGGCAAAGATGAAAGCGTTTTTTGGGATCGTCTGTCTGATGGTTCTGGCGGTAAACATACCGGGAGGTCAAGCCGTGGAGAAGCTCAAACTATCGTCAGGGCATGAGATACCGGCCGTCGGATTAGGCACGTCGACGGTATGTATGCACTTATTCAAAATTAATAAAGAATCCAAATGTTGAATGTGAAATTTTTTTGTGGAATATTAATTAATTCTTCTATACCAAACTATTCAAGTTTGCATTAGGATCGAATCAGACCGACACTAAGTTGAAAAAAAATTGATATATATTGTGTTTACATATTACAGATCAAACTTGAGGAAATGGACAAGGCGATATCGAGTGCTTTGGAGAACGGCTACCGTCACATCGACACGGCCTTTTCCTACGGCAACGAGGCGGCGATTGGAAAGGTTTTGAAAAAATGGTTCGACAAGGGTGGAAAGCGCGAAGACATCTTTATTACTTCCAAGGTTAAAGGAATTGATATTAACTATTTTAAATAATTAATTACGTTATACACGCTCGACATTTGAACAAAATGAAACTTTTATACAGTTACCTTCCCAAGGCAACAGGCCGGAAAACGTGGAAAAGTATCTGAAGCGTTCTCTGAAAGACCTGGGCTTAGATTACGTCGACATGTACCTGATTCATACGCCGTTCGCCGTCAAAGAAGGCGAAAATCTTTCCCCTAAACAGGACAAAGACGGCAACGAATTGTTCGAGGACGTTGACCACAAGGCACTTTGGAAAGTGAGTAATATGTACATACATACTTAAGAATGATGACGAGTTATTTATACAAAACGAGGAAAACTTATTCAACGATATAATTTCCTTGTCTATATATATATATAGGCGATGGAACAGCAGGTGAAGGACGGCCGGGCGAAATCAATCGGCCTCAGCAATTTCAATCAATCGCAGGTGTTGAACGTCTACAACAACGCGGAAATCAAACCCAGTAATTTACAGGTAATGACTCTATCAAGATAACGAGCTGTAAGCTGTATGCTAATCGTTTTTCTATACGGAATATTGTCGCACGATTAACAAACAATAATAATAATGATAATAATTCGCATCGTGCTATCGGTTTTGCGATCAAAGCTTGTATATGCTATTCGAAGATCTGTAGGCGATTTTGGTGTGTATAGAAATGATTAATCGTGCCACTGGTGTAGAGGTATATTAATTTTGAAATCAAGGAAACTAATCCGAGATGATAGCGGACGATTCACATGATTAATTGGTCTGGCGATCGTACGCCTAGTTGGACTGGGAATGCCAGTTGTATATAAATTACCGTTTACGTAACAACAAACAAACATACATAAGAACTATATCAAAATTTCTCTTGCTTATTGGTTTTGTACTTTGAGCAATAGCTTTCGATGCAATCACGCAGAATATATAAAGATAATACAAACATTTATTAAACGAAAATTTTTCCATTCATTAAAAAATTCACAGGTCGAGACGCACGCCTATCTGCAACAGAAGCAGCTTCGCAAGTTCTGCAAGGAGCACAACATTGTGATGACAGCTTACGCACCCTTAGGCTCGCACAGCGCGCGCCTCAATTTGCACCGAGGTACTCCTAAAGAACTACCAGCTCTGGTCGACCTGCCACTGATCAAGTCGCTCGCAGCAAAATACAACAAATCACCCGGACAGATACTTCTGAGACACACGGTTCAAGAGGGTCTTGTCGTAATTCCTAAGAGCTCAAACGCCCAGAGACAAAAATCAAACATCGAGATCTTCAACTTCAAGCTCACCGACGAGGAGATGAAGAAGATCGACGCCCTAGACAAGGGCGAGAAGGGTCGCGTCTTTGATTTTCTCGCTTTTTACAAAGAGTGAGTATATTTTTTCGAGGCAACCAGGAAGCCATTAGTATAATATCGTATGTATAATAAATGACTGCGTATATCCTTTCACTTTTTTTTATCTGGCATTATTGTGACTTTGGAAATAGTATTGCGTTATGCGTGTAAATTACGCATTACTGCGATTTTACAGTGAAATATTTTTATATTACTTTCAGCCTCGATAAAAACCCGGAGTATCCGTGGCATGGCCAGTAATCGCGCTATACGAACACCCGAGCAGCTGGAATATGAAGAAAATATATATGTGTTTGAAGTATTGACGTATCGAAATTATTGACTAATTTTTACTTTTATAGACCTTTTACCGTACTAATGTATAGTTCGAGTTTTAGTCCGACTGGAAAGTCAATGAAATTCTCTGTTTCATGACACAATGACGACGTAGTCATAAAGTTTATCTTTTATTTTTAACGATTGTCAATAATAAACGAGTATTAATTAAGCCATGAACTGAAAAAGATGTTACAGCTTTATTTTTCCTTTACCTATGAAGAAATCTTAATGGACTAATTGTGAGTTCCACCCTACTAAGCCAAATTTAATTTTAAATCAAAGTTTTCAGAATACTGCATACTGGTTGAGTTTCTAAAACATTAGAGAATAATAAATTTGATAATTCGTTATGGTCCAACCTGTTTAATGTTTCGCTGTGGATCATTGTTAAATAAAGAATAGATTAATATTCATTTTTTCTTAAAAGAAATACTGTTTAATGTACAAAAATTTCACTTTCCTATAACAACGAAGATATCAAAACTTTTAAAAAATCTTACTTATTCAAGAAATTGAAAATCAATTTAAAGAATGAAAAGGCACAATAATTAGAGACTTAGATGACATGAATATCTAACTTACAATGTCGATATTGCTTATAATAAAATCATTAATTTACAAAAATTAAGCGTTCACTCGTCCGCTAATTATTATTAGCGAACAAATGCACATCTATTTCTTAAAATAAAAAAAAAATAAGCTCCTACCATCTAAAATATTCGGTACAGCATTTTTCGCTGCAAACGATGTTGCAACTCTCCTCTGCGGATCATCGTCCAAATGACTTTGTAGATTGATCGTTCTGGATACTTCTGTTTGACGAAGTCGCTGATGATATTTTTTTCCGAAACTTGAGTACCAATAGCAAACCGTCTCTTTAACTGCTTTTCTATGCGAGTTAACATCTCGGTATCTTCATTCGATGTGAAACCTTCGACACCTGTAGGAATTCGAATGTAGCGATCAAATGGTATTCAAAAATAAAATTACACAGCAATTTACGTTTTGTAACTTACCTTCGAGAGAACCCGACATAGCTGCACTCATTGTAGATACTTGGAAAAGCCGAAGAGCCTCGTCGACGTGAGTTTCGTTAGCAAAAGGCAACAGTCTCATTTTTGCCAGAGATTCCGAAATTCGAATAATAGCTTCTAACTGTCTGACAGTGATGGGAATTGAAATCCTCTTTTCACCATCTTTTTCATGCTGCAGTGTACTGGATCGCATCATGACGTAACGATTTTTCAACTTTTCAGCAGCTTCCACTGTTAAACGTGGACCACACGTCCTAAAAATGACAGAATATTACAAAGTTGTATTTCTATACAAATTTATCAGAAATATTTAAATAACGGTTTACTTTTAAACTTACATTCTGCAATAGTGAATGTATTTTTTAAGAAGAGAGACGGAAAGCTCTCCTTCAGGCGCATGTTCATCATCGTTGTAATCTGCATTAGCGTGAAGACTCAAAACGTGTTTCGCAAGAGTAATATCTCGATCTCGCATATGTTCATCTTTCACAATGAAGATCATGTCAAAACGTGAGAGGATTGTCGGCATCATATCAATGTTCTCTTCACCTTTCGTATCATCCCATCTACCGAAGATAGAATTAGCCGCTGCCAGAATAGAGCATCGCGTATTAAGTGTAGTAGTGATACCAGCCTTGGCAATGGAAATGGTCTGCTGTTCCATAGCTTCATGAATGGCTACACGATCGTCTTCCCTCATTTTATCAAATTCATCAATACAAACAACACCACCATCCGCCAACACCATTGCACCTCCCTCCATTACGAAATTACGCTAAAAAGTATAATAAGTGTTTTACTTTAATTGAACATTTTACTAGGAAACCTAAATCATACAAATAATTATTTGTATACGTACGGTTGCTGGATCTCTCATTACTGAAGCAGTCAAACCAGCAGCAGAACTTCCTTTTCCTGATGTATACACACCAACTGGAGCCACGTTTTCTACAAACTTCAGCAGCTGTGACTTGGCTGTACCTGGATCACCAAGCATCAATACATTGATATCACCCCTTCTGCATAAACCATCAGGCATCCTCTTTCGTGATCCACCAAACAACAAGCATGCCACAGCTTTTTTCATGTCTGTTGCTCCATAGATACTAGGAGCCACACTTTTTGTGATTCTCTCATACAAATTGGGATCTGCTGCTAAGCGCTTAAACATATCTTCATCCTCATTAGAAACTGCTGGTTGAGTAGTAACGATACCTGCCACCAAAAACGATAGACTGTAGCTAAATTAACTAAATTTATATAATTATAATGAATTGAAAATTTAAACTTACCACTTCCAGAATTTTCTCCATCTACTGCAATACCGACTACACGAATATAAGAGGCTCGAATGCCAACTAGAGCTTTATCTTTACTTCCAGGCCTAGCACCCGCTTTTGCTACTTTTTTGATACATAGTATACCAAGAATTAAAACTCTGTTACCTGGTACAACACGATCACACAAATATCTATCAACATATAACTGTACATGTCTGGGCATTTCGCCCTGAGGTACATGATCATGAAGCTCTTGCAATTTCAAAGTTTGAAAATCAACACACTGACATTTATCTGGCATAATGAAGAAAGGATCTAATGGGCATTTTGGACGACCAGCCTGTTCTCTGTATACACATCAACATGTGAAATTAGTGCTTCTTTAAAATAAAATATTTTATAATAAAAATTTTTTATATCTTACGTTGTACATTGTCTAGGCATTGGATAGCCCTCCAAACCTGGTTTGAGTGCAATATTAGGTACCACATTCCTGCATGACCTACATTGGATGGAAATTTTTGTAGCTTTTGCCCTGATACCAGTAGCCGAGATTATGATACCCGAAATTTTTATTAGCTTCGAAACTGTGTCAGGCTAAAATTTAAAAATATTTATACAAAAATAAATCTACTGTTATGTATATGACATGTAATTTTTTAGAAAACTTACTTTCATTCCTCTTAAAGGAATACAATTCTCATCCGAAGACAAAAGAATTTGGATATCTTCCATTTTTTCCTCTCCCACTGGTCTTGGAGTTGTGATTTCATCTGCCACTTCTCTCGCAGCTTCTTCGAAGATGGGTAAAAACTCAGTAGGCTGTTTACTAATTTTCTCTGCCAGAGATTCATCGTAGGCTGACAAATCTTCCAAGTTTATTTAGATCCAGTACTTTTTCAAGTTATAGTTACGTTTCAAGGTATCTCTGTATACGATAACGAATAAACCATTAAGCATTATTTAATAAATTATTTTATAATGTGCAACGTTAATCTCACCTGTATTTGTAGTTGAAGTTTCCTTCGTGAAATTTCCTAATGAATTCCTTAAACTTCTTCTTGAACACCTGAAAATTCTGAGCCTTTCCGTCTTGCGGTTCCTCGGCACCGAAATTGTCCGAGTAAAAGATAGCTCCATCGTCGAAACCCTCCATTATCTTTTATTGTAAACAAATCTTTCAGAAAACAGTTAAACAAGAAAGTAACGAAAACAATGATCAAACTGTAGAGACGATGTTCTGCGATCGGAGAACAAATAAACTTGCCGAGTGCGTGCAGGGAAAAGCGGCGGGAAAAACAGTCGATGCACGAATGCCATTGGCCAAACTCTGTTTTTATTTCTATACTGTGATTGGTATACAGGTTATCCACTCCATGTGGATCCACCAATAGAAGCATCCAAATATTTAAAATATCGGAGTCTCACGCATATTGAAATATTAAATTACAGGTTTATTATGTTCAGTTTTACAATGAACTGTTGAAGATAAATGCAGGGTTATTACCGTTAAATGTTTGAAATCATCCAATATGCATCTCGGTTTGTTCATATAATGCAAATTTTTCAGTCACCACCGATGACCGATGTCAACGTACTTTCGCTAGTGCACATGCGCAAAACCTCATCCGTTGCGCCGAGTGAACTGAACTGCAGTTTGGCGCGCGTCAATGGCGTGTGTATATTTTCGTTCGCTGAGAAACTCGCGGTTCTTGTTTTTGCCGCGAAATAGTCTTTTATAAAATCCGTGCTGGTCGGCTCTTGATGACTAGACGTCGGAAGAAACATCGCAAACATGTATATAAAGTCAATGGTGATTGAGGGCTTCAAGTCCTACGGGAAAAGGGTCGAGATCAATGGATTTGATCGAGAATTCAATGCCATTACTGGTTTGAACGGCAGCGGTAAATCCAACATCCTCGACTCGATATGCTTCGTCCTGGGGATCTCCAATCTCTCAAATGTAATGTATAAACGTTTACTGCATTACAGAAGTTCTATTTCACACCTGATAACTCGCCGAGTAAAAGATTGTGTTCATTATCATTATAGTAAACATAGCCTTACTTTTTCAAATGTTTCAAATCTATTTGAATTTCCAGTCTTGAATGTTTGAGTTACCTTACTATGACTTCAACTTGATGACATCAATTTCTATTAAAACATTATTGTTTGCAGGTGAGAGCAAGCAATTTGCAAGAGCTTGTTTACAAATCTGGCCAAGCGGGCGTAAAAAAGGCTAGTGTAACCATAGTCTTTGACAATCGCAATAAAGAATCCTGTCCTATGGGATATGAGGATTACGAGGAGATTACGGTAACGAGACAAGTTGTAATAGATGGAAAAAATAAGTATATGATTAATGGTTCGAATGTACCGAACAAAAGAGTTCAAGATATGTTTTGCTCGGTGCAACTCAATGTAAACAATCCACACTTTTTGATTATGCAAGGTAGAATTACCAAGGTATTGAGCATGAAACCACCAGAAATTTTGTCTATGATTGAAGAGGCTGCGGGAACAAAAATGTATGAAACCAAAAAAGCAGCATCTTTGAAACTTATTGAAAAGAAGGATAGTAAATTGCGTGAAATCAATGATGTAGGTATTTAAAATATATATATTTCGATTATTGTAATTATTTATTAATTAACTGATTCTTTTATTCAACTTGTATTGATTTCGATTACTGTTAGATTTTAAAAGATGAATTGGGACCTAAAATTGCCAAATTAAAAGAAGAAAGAGCTCAGTACATGGAATACCAACGTGTAACAAGAGAACTTGAGCATTGTAAGAGGATTTACACTGCATGGAAATACGTGAATGCTTTGAGAAATAGTGATAAAGCTAATGAAGATGTTCAAGCAATTAAACGAAAAATTGAAGACAAACAAAATAGTATTAAAGGTGGTGAACAAGACATTAAAAACATCGAACAATTGATTGTTGAAGTCACTGAAAAGAGGAATTCTGTGAGTTTTTAAAAAATAAACAATAGTTTAAAAAATCATCCATGTCTTCAAATTAATTTTTTATTCTTAATTTAATTTTTAGGAACAAGATGATAAACAGGGTGAAATAGAACAAAATCTTCGAGAGACAGAGAAAAAAGAACACAAAATAACAGCTGAAATTAATAGCAATAAAGAAAATATTAAAGCTGCAGAAACAACTATTAAACAGTTAAAAAACAATCTAAAAGACGATGAAAAATTATTGGAAGTTAAATTAAAAGAAATAAATAAAGTTGGTGGACTTTTTGAACAATTAAAAGAACAAGATAAACTAGATTCAGAAGCTGTTGTAGCTGCTCAAGAAGCTTACCAGAAAATTAGCGCAGGTTTATTACAGTGTGATGATGGCACTAATGCAACTTTAGAACAACAACTTATAACTGCAAAACAAAATCTCAGTCAAGCACAGACTGAAATCAAGCAATGTGAAATGACATTAGCTCATAATAAACAGCAACTAATGGCAAAAAAATCGGAAATGCAAAATACTGAAAATGATTACAAAAAAGATAACAAAAAGTTAGAAGATATGCAAAAAGATTTAAAAAATTTTGAAAATGAGCTGAACAAATTGAACTACGAGGATGGTTTGCTGGAATCACTGGAAGAACAAAAGGGAGCTTTAGCAAGAGAAATAAGACGACTAAGTGATCAAGTCGATCATGTTGAATCACAGTATCCTAATTTGCGATTTTATTACAAAGATCCGAAGCCTAATTTTAACAGAGCATCAGTAAAAGGTCTTGTTTGCAAATCAATTACTGTTAGAGATCGAAAAGCAGCTTATGCTTTAGAAATTGCTGCTGGAGGAAGGGTAAATATATGCTCAGTTTTATCTATATTTATTTAGCTTTATTCAAAATAAATGAGATTC
The DNA here is from genome assembly GCA_900474305.1 of Cecidostiba fungosa. Taxonomy (NCBI): domain Eukaryota; kingdom Metazoa; phylum Arthropoda; class Insecta; order Hymenoptera; family Pteromalidae; genus Cecidostiba; species Cecidostiba fungosa. The sequence continues at coordinate 104,146 of UCOJ01000190.1, read as the reverse complement.
ACAATTTTTCAGCTGTATAATGTCATGGTTGATTCTGATCAAACTGGTAAAGACATATTGAAGTATGGCCAATTGCAATCACGTGTAACGATTGTGCCATTAAACAAAATAGTTGGGCGTGTCATGGACCGAAGAACAATAGATTTTGCACAAAATCTTGTTGGTGCAGAGAATGTACAACCGGCTATTGAACTAATAGAATATCCTGAAGAAACAAGGGCAGCAATGCATTGGATATTTGGAAATGTTTTTATTTGCAAAGACATGAATGTTGCTAAACAAGTAGCTTACCACAGAAATATAATGAAAAAGTGCATTACATTGCAAGGAGATGTATTTGATCCATCAGGTGTGCTTTCTGGTGGTTCAGCTGCAAGAGGAGGTTCGGTATTATTAAAATTAGACGAACTCAAGGAAGTTCAATATGCTTTGAATGAGAAAGAACAGTCCCTTCACGAAATCAATGCGAGAATAGCAAGTATTCACAAAACAGCTGATAGATTTAATTCTCTTAAACAGCAATTCAATGTCAAGCAGCACGAGTTAAATATGGTTAAGCAACGATTACAAAAAACGACTCACCACCAATTAAAAACAGAAGTAAGATTTATAAAGTCATTTCAAAATTATTTGGCTATATTTTATTAATATATTTTTAATATATCTTTCTAAAGGTGGAAATGCTGGAGTCTTCGCTTAAGGAATTAACAGAAAAAATGACAGCAGCTAAAGAGCTGGAAAAAACTAGTTCAAAGAGGGCCAAAGAGATTGAAGCACAAATAAAAGATTCGGATAACATACGAGAAAGACAATTAAAAGAAGCAGAAAATAAATTGAAAGCGTTAAAGAAAAAAGCCGAAGCAAGTAGAATAGAGTGGCAAAAAAGGGAGCAAGAATCCGAAACTCTAAATTTGGAAACGTCCGAACTTCAGAAAACTATTGAAAATGGTAAAGAACAGCTTACGAAGGCGGAAGAAAAACTCAATGAACTAAAGGAAAAAGGAAACGCACTTAAAAGCGAACTTGATGAAGCAAATGCAGTAGTCAAAGAAATCCAAAATGAATTGAAAGCTCGAAAAGATGCCATACATCAACACAACGTTGAAATTCAAAAGTTGCAACATAAAAAAGAAAACATTTTAAAACAAGCACAAGAAAGTGAATTGGAAATAAAGAAATTAAATCATGAAGTGACTGCCATAAAAGTAACTGCTGCAGATTGTAAGAGTAAGATCACCGATTATCTTCGGAGGCATGAGTGGATTGAACAAGAACAAAAATACTTTGGTGAAAAAGGTATTTCCTTTTTGAAAATTATTTATGTTTTTATCAATGTTTTGTTTGTTTTATATAACCTGTAACAATAACATTTTTTTTAATTTTAGGGAGCATGTATGATTTTGAAGCTAATAATCCAGAAGAAATGGGCCAAAAGACGCGCGAGTTAGAAAGTCTCCTTAATAAACTAAGCAGGACAGTAAATGCTAGGGCAATGCATCACCTTAATCAAGAAGAGGAGCAACATACAGAGTTACTAAAAAAGAAGAAAATCTTAGAGGGTGACAGGAAGAAGATTTTAGATTCTATTAAAAAATTGGATGAAAAGAAGAAAACTACGCTAATGGAAGCTTGGGAACGAGTAAACAAAGATTTTGGATCTATATTTACTAGTTTACTTCCTGGTGCAGATGCTAAACTTGAACCTCCTGAAAATCAATCAGTCCTTGAAGGATTAGAAGTGAAAATCTCACTTTGTGGAGTTTGGAAAGATTCATTGGGTGAATTGTCGGGAGGTCAGAGATCTCTAGTAGCTCTTTCATTGATTCTAGCTATGTTACTGTTCAAACCTGCGCCACTTTACATTTTAGATGAAGTCGACGCTGCGTTAGATTTGTCGCATACGGAAAATATTGGTGCCATGTTAAAACGGCACTTTAAAAGCTCGCAGTTCATTGTTGTATCATTGAAAAATGGTATGTTTAACAATGCCAATGTACTCTTTAAAACGCGTTTTGTTGATGGTATGTCGGCAATAACAAGAACGGAAAGACCTAGGGGAAAGTAATTTTAATTTTTCTTAAACATAAAATACAGTGTACATAATTTTTTAAAAATCTTTCTTTAATTAATCTACAGTTAATAAATAGTACATATTTACGTATCATATAAGTTAAATAATACTCTTTTATTTTTAAAATAAATATATGGCTCAGGCTTGAGCATTAAGAAGTTCCAACCAATCAGTGTTAGCGAAAAACGGATGCTGTTTTATTTCTGGAATCGTTAAACGATCACTGGGTTGGTATTTGAGTATCTGAAATATTTGAACAAATTATATACTTCATTAATTAAAAGAAAATAGAATAAATATTTTTTGTACAAATAGACATTTTTTATTTCTTACATTTTGTAAAAGGGTCTTTGCATGTTTTGACAAACTCTCAGGAATGTTTATTAAAGAATGTGTATGAAATTGTCCCGGATGTTTTGTTTGAAAATCCTAAAAAATATTTTTTCAATTACCAGCTGTGCAAATAACAAGTGAAATTTGTAAATAATATTATAGTACTATATAATGCTATTCAAAAAGAAATATTTAAAAGTTTTATTAATCATGCATATTTTTGAAGAAAAAATAGTGTAAATAAAAATGTTTGTACTTTAATTTTCATAAATAAATAAAAAAACTATTTAAAAAGATAATGTGAAAATGATCGATTTTTAAAGTCAAACTTACAAAACCAGTTAACAACTCATATAAAAGAACTCCAAAACTCCAAACATCAGCAGATGTAGTTATTGAAATTGGAGGTATGAACATGCATAACTCCGGTGATGAATAAGGCTTTTTTAAACGTAATAATTCTGTATCATTACGAGGTACAATATATGTCATGCACACATTTCCACTGTCATTTATTAAAATATTATCTGGTCGCAAATCTGAAATAATAACATCTTGCTGGTGTAAAGCTTCTAAAGCTAAAAGTATCTCTGCAGCCCAAATCTTTACGACAGATTCTGGAATCACCCACATCTTTGTCTCCACTTCTAAGGGGCAGTTTTCTATTTTATATTGAATTTGGTCCTTACTAATTTTACAAGATTCCACTCCATTACTACTGTTTTCAGTATACAATTTATTGACTAATTTTGAGTTGCTTAACTTAGCAGAATTTTCATTTTCTGCTTCCTTTAAGTCTTCTTTTGATTCTTTATTATCAATCTTTACAATGAGATCCGCACCTTTATCATTATTTAATTCTGTACAACTATCACTTATAGAAAGTTCACTCAAGTCACCACTTGCTTCAGTGTCTTCATTATCTTCTATGCATAAAGAATCACTTTTTAAATGACTTTCCCAATCAATAACACTGTTTTCTCCTTCTTTGTTAATGTTTGGTTTGTATAAAAGGCGCTCTGATTCATTCAACCTACTTGCTATAGAATTACTACGTTTTAAAGTAGCATTGACTGATTGCAACAACTTTTGTGCATTTTTAACTAATTCTGTTGTATCTCCTGAAACAAGCTCATTAATAGGAGTAATGAGGTAATTTTTTGAAGTAATAGAAGAGTTTGTTTCTTGATGAGTGATTTCTACTTTAGGTATATTTTCTTGCACATGCGATTTTCCTACTAAGTCAAGCTGAATAACAGCATCACAACTAAAAGATCTTGAATGCCCCCTTTTCAAATGCTTAAGCTTTTTACCATCTGCTTTATAATTGTTTTTGGCGAAATTCCACAATTTCCCCCTGCTATTAATATAAATATTGAATTTTAATAAAAATATTGTATAACAAATTTTGCTACAGATATCTATTTGCTATCTCACCTCATGTACTGGAGGATTAGAAAAACAGTAGAGTCAGTTTGCATACATGAATATAATTGAACCATATATGGTACCCTTCCCCTTAAAATATAAGCACTGATGTCCTTTCTACAACCAGCCACTTTTTCTACAGTCTGTAACAAAGCATAGTTCTTGCATTATTATTGTTTATTTGTTATATTAAGCTATTATTAAAATGTTCAACATTACCTTTATAACTCTTATAAAACCCTGAAGTACATCTTTAACTAGCATAACAGATCCTTTAAGTTCAATGACTTTATAATTTCGCAATTCTGTAACAGGTTTATGTAATACTGATACATTGCAATTTAGATGCCTATTGTACAGTCTTTCTGCTCTTTGTAAATACTGAGTTATCTTTTCTTGAATTACTATTTTTTTCTCCTGATCTTTTTCATTTTGTATACCATTAATAAGGTGGGCTATGCCAAGTTTGTACTGAGTGAAAGCTTCTTCGTATTCCGCAATTGCCTCGTGCCGAAAAGCAGCACTCATATGAGCTGCTGCTATTAAAATATATTGTGCAGATTCTTTAAAAGATTGTGTTAAGTCTGAGCCATCATGTATAACAACAGATTTGTTTATGGCATCTGTGTATTTTAAGTCATTTTCTTCACAATTTATTGCCTCTAGTCCATCAACAATGTCAGTAGCACTATCTTTGGTATTGTTATTGTTACTGTTTACATGATAATGCTCATAAGAACTAGTGACTATAACTGATTTTGAACTATTGCCTTTACTACTCGTTTGCTTTGATTTTATGTCCTTTTGGCTTCCAACTTTGACTGGTTTCACCTTCTTAGTACAAACAAATTTAGGAAGATTAGTAGTATTTGTAATACCATTCTCTCCATTTTCACAATTGACATTACGATCATCCTCCGAAGTATCGGAGCTAAGAGACTGAGAACAATCTAGAAAGCGTTTATCCAAATTATCTGTTTCAAAAAATTTTACAAAAGCATCACTGGAAAACAGCGCATTGTGGTGTCCAATAAATTCTAAAAGTTTTAAAGCGCATTCTCTCCTTTCCTCTATTACTTCAGCTTCGAATCTTCCAAAGAACTTGGGCTTGGGAAATGGTGGAAAGGGCTCCTTTATCTGCATCGTTGAATGCAACGATTGCATAGTACTGTACAGCTTCTTGAAGTCACTATAACGTTTCCAGATAGATACTTTAGATACAACATCTGGAGATGTCTTTAAAAACATCTAAAATCAATAAGAGCAACGTTAAAAATATAAATTTACAAAGTCATAGTTCATAGTTGTCAGAATTGCATTGCTATATTAAAAAAAATAAATAAATAAATAAATCAACACTAAGCAGTGCTTTACTTGCTCGACAAATAAAATTGAAACTGTACGCACCATCGAGGTAACTTTGTAGATGGTGAAGCCTTTTTTATGGCGACTTGTTTCCGATATGACAAATCGCCTTATCCATTTGTCTTTCGACGGCGCCATTCCAAACAAACACTCGTTCGCTTACATCTTTTGCACAAATAAGAAGATCTATTTCCAAATTCGATTTATCATGCAGAACATCGTCGATCTCCGATCGGTGATAGTTAAAATAAACAATATCATCGTACCAGAAGGTTAACAATAGCCCAACGATTACACGACAATATTAAGCAGACTAACGTAAGTAGCAGAAGTAATTTGACAGATAAACACCCCCCTCGCGTCAAAGCTGCTTTTCATGAGAGCGACTCTTCGGCGGTCGTCGAATAATTCTACGAAAAATAAACGTATTTCTTTTAAATTGCTGTTCAATATTTCATTCAAACATTGAATTGTGCTACTTTTCCCGTCTGTTCTATCAAAAAAATTAATGTCGTCATTGACGCAATTCTTTTCTGTGTAGTTGCCGTGAGAACGAAACCTTTTATCATTTTGGCGGTTAGTGCATCGTTTATAGCGTTGAATGGCGAATTCAAAAACGTAAACTCGCCAGCGATTTATCGTGTTTTCAACGTTTTTTTCACGCAAACACAAGCATCCGTTATGTTTTAGCCCTTAGTACGTAGATGAAATTTCATCGATTACCAATGAAAGCTTTGAAATACTCGATAGAGAACTCTTGATCAATCGGTTCTTTGAACTTCAAGCTTGTGATAATGCATTGTGGTGGTTCTCTTTAGTGCAATGTTCGTTTTTGCAAACAAAAGTTTTGCCGACTGATGAATGAGCTCTTCGTCAAATTTACCTTGAGAAGAAATTTGGTGAGTCGAACTAGTGAAAATGTTGATCTACGACGTTCTGCATAAGGAAAAGGTCTACCAAATAGTCGCGGGCAATCTGCGGACTTTGGGGGTTAAGTACCGCATCAAGAAGAATGCCGTCAAAACAGACAAACCCGAGAGGAACGCGAGCGCTCTGAAGAAGGTCTTCAAGACTCCGCTCTCGTACTTGCCTCTGGACGTTGTTAATCTGTCGTCGGGGGCGATAATTCACGTTCCTGTGTTCGTAAGTCAGGCAGCGGTATTCCTGTTGAAGAATGCAAATCAAGAAGGGTTGTTCAGGAAAGCTGGTTCGCAGCTCAGACAAAGGGAGATCATAGCAAGACTGGACAACGGAGGTACTCTGGGAGAGAAGAATAATGCAATAGATGTGGCCAATTGTTTGAAATCGTTCTTCAGAAATTTGCCAGAGCCTCTGATACCTTTTATTTATCATGAGCTGTTTGTGAGATGTGGAATGTTAAAAATAAACAAGATAGAGGCACTGCTCATGGCTTGTATACTCTTACCGCCTCACCATTTGAACACGCTCGCATATCTCATGGAATTCTTGAAGACTGTTGCATCTTACGAGAAGCAAAATAAGATGGGAATTGACAATCTAGCTAGAGTTTTTGGACCAAATATTATGCCTCTGCAGGAAACTACTATGGTTGCAGTTCAGTCAAGATTAGAGGCTCACTTAAATATTGTTAAGGTAAATTTTTGAAAAAATCATAATTATGTAAATCCTCAGATTTTTATTAGCTTTGTTGATTTGATTCTTATTTATTTCTTAAAGCTTTTAATTGAAAATGCTGAAAAAATTGGAGTTCTTCCTGATGATATATCAGAAGCTATTTCAATGGATGCTGTTGGAAGTATGGAAAATGAACTTGATCGATCTGATCCTTCATCTTCATTTAAAAGTAAAAAGAAAAAACATCGTAGTGGAAGTCTTACAAGTATGTAATTTACTTACATATATACAATACAGTAGTAAATTTTTTTTTTAGATTTTATAACAATACATTTGTGCTTTATTTATAGGAATGTTAAGTGGCTTAAAGAAAATGGTTGGAAAAAATAATTCTCCTAGTGGAACGGATATACCAGAAAATCATCTTCTTTCCATGGAATCAACCCATAGTTTGTACACACCATCCTTGAAAGCAGGGAAAAAAAGAAAAGTTGATGCAGCTGATCCAACAAATGTCAAGAGAAAGTATGGATGAAAATTTTGATTTATTAAAACTAATCAGCATGACTTTTTGTTTACACTTTTGTTTACTTGTTCTATGTTAATTTTTTTTTCTGTTTACATAAAGCTGCACGAATTCTATTTTTACTAACAATAAGTGTGTTTAGGTATTTCTGACCATATTACACTATCATTCTTTTTCACTCCCATTACAGACGTGAGTTGCTCGAAGTTATGCCTACCAGTTCTTCTTTTGGTCACACATACCTATTTTCTTCCCCAGTTTCTAATGATCCAAAGTATGTTTTTGCATGGTTTTGCTTTTGTTTGATTTTATAAAACTAGGTGTGCTGATGATACTGACTATGACCATTTTTTGTTTTTTATTTTATAGTCCTCTAAAAGACAAAAGCCCAAACCAAAAAACTGGAATACAAAAGTATTTGTCTCATAAAGTTCACTCAGACACGTAAGTATCATCTCAGTAATTAATGGCAACTTATAATAAAATTTAGAAATACAAATATTATATAAAATCTGTTCTTCAGGAGAGTATGTGACAAAATTGATAGATCAAAAAAATTAAGACTGAGCTTAGATCGGTTCGTGCCGCGTCACAAACAGAAATCCAATGAACAAGATCTCGAGATTCGTAAACAGTCCTTCAGTCCTGCCATGGAGAGACGCTGGAGTTTGACGAGTAACAACACCTTGGATTCAAAGAAGCGACGTCGAACCCAGACCATTGATTCGCCGTACCTATCCTCGCCACAGGCTAAGATACGAAACTCTAGCAGTGACAAGACGCTGGAGCAAGTGTTCATGGATGCAGATATCAACCTCTCGGACGACTGTGGCGAGCAGATCTCGCAGGAGGTTACATCCAACTGCGAAAACAAAGCCAAATGCAAACGCCTTAGTTCGACGCGAAAGGCTACGCATTCGTACTCTTTGAGAAATTCTTCGTCGCCTAACTTGTCTAGTGGTCTCGAAATAATGGATTTAAAATCGAAGGAATACGTCAAGATACCGAAAAGCGAGTACGAGGAGATCAAGAACAGAGTGTCGGCAATTGAGTCACGAATTTCGCAGGAATTCAAGAGTATAACTAGTGATTCCAGTGATGTGTTGACGGTCAATCCGATCAGCAAGGTGCAGAGTGAATATGAGAAAACATTGGAGGAGGCGAGTATCGAGAATACCGCTAGCGCGGATCAGTTGGCTAAGCGACTCAGTCGGGAATTGAAGATTCGTAGATCAGCGGAACACAAAGTCATAAGATCGCCGAGTGCTCGAAAAATAGGAAATTTGAGAAGGAGATCTCAAGAAAAACCAATCAGGTAAACATCTTTGCATTTTGAGAAACCATAAAGTATCTTTTGTTTTTTTATTTTTAATGAATACTTTTTATTCTCAGTAAAAGAGTCCAACGTACTGTCTCTTGGCACACATCCGATCGGCCGTCGGTACGAAACTCCATCCTTAAACCCGACCCTCGACTTAATAATTACTATCCAAAGCAGTGTAACCTTAAGCGCGGACGTCCTCTGGTCAAACGGGACTCAAACAAGAGTCTCGATCAGACGCCAAAGGCTGAGACTGGTGGAGAAGTTACGTTCTGTAGTGAGGAAACCAATGCGCGGCTGAACTATCTGCAGCAACAACTCAATACGTTGATTAGTCACACGGCCGAGCACACACAGGGGTCCTTCAGTGACGACGACTTTGCGCCTCTTGACGATGACGTCTTCCAAAGCAACGAACAACCGCCTATAAGGTATTTTGAAAGACAGATATTGATAGTTACTACAAATAATATGTCTCTATTTATAACTTTTGTATTATCGCAATCATAGCATGAAGACGAATATAAATCCGGTGACGGTGCGTCGAGCTTCCTCTTTCCACAGCGGTGAATTTATCGATAACTCGCAGTATTTTAACAACAAAATCAAGGAACTAAAGAAGACAAACAGCCAGCAGAACTTAATTAACAATGAGATCGAGTGTCCACCGAGCGACAGCAAAGCGTCGGAACCGCGTAAAGAGAAGACGGTTTCGTGGAAGGATGCTGATCAGTATTTCAAGCAGGAGTCGAAGATGTTAACGCCAGTTCCTCAAACCGGTCGCGCATCCGTGGCCAAGCTCAGGACGCAAAATGCCGGTATGGTTCTGGCAAAAGCAAAACTCTTCGACGATCCAACCAAAGAAGCTGTCGATGTGAGTCGAAGGCAATCAATGAGAGTACAAGTGACGACTCGAGCTGCCATGAAAGAGGAACCAAGAACGCCACACAGTAAGATAACAATTTTTTGTTTCAGTTTGGCATGCTTATTATGTTTATGTTACAAAATTTAAACTATATATTATCCAGTTTTTAATCACTTCATTTTTCATTATTAGGTACCAAAAGGCACAATCACAATGAAGCAAACGCCCGACGAAAACACATTGCTAGTAGGCGTTTATCACACGCACCATCGCCTCTGACGAAAATGGATCCGACGAGCAGCGGCAACCGTCGACAGTCGACACGCTTCAACCAGTCGCGAATAAGCCACGAGGAGGCCAATACATACAATCTACAGAAGGAGAACAAGTTAATACAAAGCGCGTCGAGCAACAACACATCTATGACGACTCAGCCGGAGGACGTCAACGTCTACAAGCCTGATGACAGCGCAATGTGCAAGACGCCGCACATCAAAAGGCCGCTGAATGTCAAAACACCGAGAAGCGCAAAAACCTTGTCGGCCAAGAGAGCAGCGATCAATTCGCGCCGAACACCCTTGAAAGCCATGATACCGATCACGCCTAAAAGACAAAGTCCGAGGATCGTGCTCAAGTCAACGCAATTGAGTAGACACATGAATTGATATTTCGCGAAACGAGAATGAGAGAGTGAGTGCGAACGTATATGAACGTAAAAGATGTCAATAGACTTAAAATGTATTTATAAGGATCAAGAGAAGTACTTTACAGAGAATCACTTAATTATTTACACGTGATTTTTTTATATATATCTTTTTCGAACTGTGAGTGTATATTTTTGAAGAGCCTTTTTATTCATAACTTTTAAGTAGTGTATCTGCCATGTATGTATATGTATACAATTTAGTGCCAGATAGCAACCAAGTGTCATAGTACATTTTATTCTTTTTTTTACTCACTATATATTATATATGATAAAACCTAAAATTTAAATTTACTACAATGTATTTTTACATATTTCAGTAATAAAAGCGTCTTATTTACACTGTATTATCTACGCTACGAGTATAAGTCTCTGTTCTAACATCTAATAATCAACGTCCTCCTCGATGTCATCACCGTTGCACACGGGACAAACGATCACCTCTCTGCAAACAGACGAAGCAATCGCGTTACTCTTTAATATTATAATTTACAAATTAAAAAAAGTATCGTATAAACAGAAGCTCACCCATCGTTATACCAGGTTTTCTTGTTAACGATTCCGGAGTGATAGATATGACGGCGTCTCTGCCAGATCTTGTGCTCCGGGTTCGCAGAACGCATGACGATATCGCAGCAGGCGCGCGATACTGCGCCCCGATATTCCATCCGTTGGAACAGCTCGTAGCGCACTTGCTTGAGATCAGCAACAGTACAGTCGAGCCAGAACTCGAGCTCTGTCAGCATGTACTCACCATCGTCCTCCTCCATGTTGTAGGCGAGAAACCTGGGAGTGATCAAGGAAAGGCTTGAGCTAACTTGAATCGATTGTAAAATATCGTGGACACTTACAGTGCCGCAAAGAAATTTTGCTGTGTGTACTCGTCCGGCTCGAGCGAGGCTCTTAAGAAGTACGTGAACACCATCGCTATGAGATAGTTGTCGGCCAGTATGTAGCACTTGTCGCTCTCTAAAAAATCTTCCAACGAGTCTGCATGTTGGAGGTAATTGAGGATCAATTGTTTCTGTAGTTCTATATATTATTGTGTTAAATCTAGTGAATTGAGGTTTATTTTACCCAGTAACCTGAAGAACCTTCTGACATTCCATCTTTTAATAGAGATGAGCTTTTCCCTTTCCGATCTGTAAGGCGATGCCATAAAGTCTCTCTTGTGAAGGAGATCCATATTTCCAAGATTTGTTATACTTTCATTGGTAATATGATTCAATTATTCATTTCTGCTTGAAATAAAATATCGATATATGTATAAAGAGTAACTTCTCAAGGTGATTTGAACAAAAGACACTTTCATAACTATAAACAAAACAACATAGTGAACATTATAATAATCAAGTCGTCATATGTCTATTGCATAGGTATAGCTTTATGCGAACAGTTAAACCGTTCGCGAAAATTCGAATTTTGTTCGAAATCTCAAATTGGAGCACTCCGAAGTCAAGGGTAATACTTACCCCCAATATCGCCTGCTACGCCTTGCTTTTTTTAGATTTACAAACGAACAATATATTCAGTCGATTCATTCTCTAAAATAAAAAACAAATCCTCACAATAGAAAAAAAACAAACAAACAAAAGTAACGCGCGTTCGTAAAAAAATTTTTTACTATAAAACAATAGATTCTCCAAATTCAAAGAAGCCTATCACGTACTGAGCGCGTATTCTGCGACCAATCGCGTACCACCGTCTGTCCAACGCGGCTGGACGACGATTTCATTCAAATTATGGAAACCGCATTAAAAGGGTCTGGAAAAAACGTTCTTAAATCTTCCAATATTCCCGAAACGTGTACAGAAAACCTCTCCAAAAAAAAAAGAAAACCAACGAGGCGCCGTTAAAAAATGAAACTACTGGCGAAAAACCGTTGCGTAATTCAGCAACTCCACTATCAAATTGGCAATAAATAACGCGCTCTTATACACGCATAACCCACACACATATATAGCTATATTTATATACGCAGCGTAACTACAAAAAAAAACGTAGCTCTCGCAGCCAGTCGACACGTATGTTCTCGGCTAGTTGGTGGCTCGGCCGCGCCGCGGGCAGCGCCTGCTGCCACAGAGAATTCGTCCGTCGCCTGCTGCTAGTTGCAACTTGCAATTGCACTGCTTGCAAAACATAGGTAGTTGTACCCAACTCCTGGGAACGTCAAAAACCGCGAGTCCGTAGAGTAGAGTGTATTTGGAGTGCAGCAGCTACTGTATACTCTTACATACCATTATAGAGGAGAACAAAAGAGAGCCACTTGCACTGCAACCCAGGGTAAACGTAGATTCTGCGTTTCTCAGGATATAGGCAGGCCTCGGGCTAGCCGCGACGCATAACAGATATCACGGGACAGAGGTAGCTGCGGAAGCCGGAGAGGTGGATCCCATCAGGGTGAAGATGAGGGCCGCAGGTGTTGTGCTGATCAGCGTCGCGCTTACGTGCGCCGTTATCGGCAATGCCTACTACCAGAAGAAGCAGTTTTATCCATCGGTTGTCTACATAACCAAGTCCAATCCGAGCATGGCTGTGAGTTGTCTTTTCTTTATTTTGTAACTCTTGCGCGGTCTTAATTTGGGATGCGATAGTAGTTCTAAAGTGCAGTTTTGCTGATTTTGGTGGGGGGGTTTCGAAGCAGGAAACTGAGAGAACCCACTCTGCAAGATGTCTTGTTTTTGTAGGATAGATTAGGATGTGTGGTTTGTTTTTGTATGATAGTTGTTGATAGTTTAAATTAGAATTTGATTTTTCAAAGCTTCGAGACATATTGCTTCCATCTGAGCTCTGGTAGCAGGTGAATAAATGTTCATAGCAAGATAAAGTATGAAACAAAAGGGGACCAGTTTTGTGATAAGCTTTGCTTGCTAAGCATTTACTTATGAATGTTATGTTATGTGGTATAGTTTTCTATTTGGTATTCAAATAAAGATTGAACTAGAATCTAAAGCATTTGTAATATTCAAATGAATTTTTTAACCGTATATTAGTTGCACATATATTAGCACAGTATACCTATGCTATTTTTTATTTCTGTCAATGTGTAATGAGAAAGCAAATATTGATTTCTGAATTATTGTTCCTTTTTCAGGTAATTTATGTGCAAGGTCTCATACTAGTTCTGATGGCCAACACATTTTTGAGAAAAATTTTCTTTGGAAACTTGAGGGCAGCAGAATTTGAAGTAAGAAAATACATTCATTTTTTTTAATTATTTTGAGTTTCATTTCAAAATGTGTGTAATAAAATTTTTATTTTTTTTTATAGCACTTGATGGAAAAACTTTGGTATGCAGTTACAGAAACTTGCTTGGCATTCACTGTTTTTAGAGATGACTTTAGCCCAAAGTTTATTGCATTATTTACGCTACTTTTATTTTTGAAATCATTTCACTGGCTTGCTGAAGACCGAGTTGATTATGCAAGTATTTTCTAATTGCTTTTTTTATGTACAGCACTGTACAATTTGTAATCTTGTTTATTTAATTTTACAGATGGAAAGAAGTCCTGTAATAACGTGGCTGTTTCATGTGAGAGTAGGAACATTGTTAGCCCTATTGTTTTCTATAAATTTAGCCATGTTTAACTATGCATATACTTCAACAATTGCCAAAGGAGCTTCAGTTCAATTAGTATTTGGATTTGAATATGCTTTACTAATCACTGTTGTATTAAACATAAACATCAAATACATACTCCATACAATTGACTTACAAAGAGATAATCCTTGGGATAATAAACCTGTATTTTTATTGTACACTGAATTGATCATCGGTTTGTTGAAGGTAAATAATAATTTCTTCTACCTAAACCATTGAACTACTTTTTATTCACGATTGTCTAATTTCAAGGTTACTCTATACATTGCCTTTGTTGCAATCATGGTCAGAATATATACTCTACCACTATTTGCCTTCAGACCCATGTATTTAACAATGAGAAACTTTAAGAAGGCTTTCCATGACATTGTCATGTCTAGAAGAGCTATCAGAAACATGAATACTCTATATCCTAATGCAACACCTGAAGAATTGGCAGCTGCTGATAATGTTTGTATTATTTGCAGGTGTGTTTTCGAAAATCCGGTTCGGTCATGATAAAATATTCTATTGAATAAACGAGTGTAATTGTTAACTTTCTAAATGCTTACTTTTATAGAGAGGAAATGTTTTCTGCAAGCAAGAAATTACCATGCAATCATATATTCCATACAGCATGCTTAAGATCCTGGTTTCAACGTCAACAAACCTGTCCCACCTGCAGACTTAATATTTTAAGACCTACAACTGCTCAGGCATCGTCAAGACCACAAAATCAACCGCCACAACCTGCTCCAACACCTGCCCCTCAACCTGTTCCTGCTCAAGGACCTAACCCACAGCGTAAGTTTATTACCAATAACCCAATATAAAATCAAATAATGTTATTTTTATTAATTATATAAATTTTTTAGCAGCAGCTGGTCCTCCTCCCTTTCCAATTCCCACTTTCTGGGCCAATTTTCCACCGCCTCCTCAACAACAACCCGGCCAAAGCTCCTCGTCCTCAACCACTCAACCAACCCAATTCCAACCAGTCGTCGCACCCGGAGGTATTCCCATGTTTGCACAATCGTTTCATCCAATCGTCCCTCTACCACCTGTACCAACTCCGCCACCGAACCTGACCGCGCTAAGTGAGGATGAATTGAGATTGATGGAAGGTAATCTACGACAAGCCGTTGAGACTAGAATAGAGACTCTAAGAAGAGTCCAACTGCTGCTCGACGCGGCTATCGCTATGATGGGGCAGTATCAGACTGCTGCTAGTACTGCTACGTAAGTTATTTAAAAAAAATTTCTACGATAAAGTAATACAAAATTTTAATTGACATATTCATTTTTAGCATTCCTACGCCAACGCCTCCAATAATACCAACGAGCGAAAACTCGACCCCGAAACCGTCGACTTCGTCGGCACCCGTGACGACAAACCCTACAGAGGAGCCATCGACAAGCGAATCTGTTATCCGTGCCACGTCGTCCGAAAGCAAAGCATCCCCGAGCACAAGTAGTCATATGCCTTCTACTAGCGCAGCAAGTAGCGAGACATCGTCCGAGCAAGAAACGCTAAGGAGAAGAAGATTGGAGAAATTCACCAGAGACCCTTCGATAGAAGGTATCGATTAAGCGGATACCGGCTGTACTGATTTGCCGACTTGTTGATTTTGAATGGTTTTTCAAAAATTACGTATTGCTATTTGAATTGATCTGCTTATCTGTATGAATTTCGATTGTTTGTCAGCTGAAAGATTAGATCATTACTAGAGTTGTAAGTTGAATGAAAGCCGCAGATTTTTTTCTACCAGATTCGTAATTGTTTGAAAAATTATAAAATTGCATCATCGGCAAAATGGAAACCGGGAAAAACTCCGGTAGCCTCTTAATGTGTGATATAATGCGTGAGCGTGCTACGTGAAAAAGAATTGGATCAGTCATGTGGCTCATCCTACGCTTCGCTTTTTCCAAATTCAAATGGGAAATCGAGAGCTCTGACCAATGACCATTATTGAAGGACAATTTTTAAAGATTAAGATTCATACTTTGAACTCAGGTTAAGGCTAAGACTTCCTCCAAGCGACGTTACATTAATGTTACACAAGTGCAATCGAAAAGACGGGATTTCATTTTGTTTACTAACAGCTGCTACTTCTGACGTTTTTTTTATATTTATACATAAATTTGTCTAGTGATCGAAATGATTAGACATCGTTGTACAGTTAGAAATTTACGGTTTATTTTTTTCCTTTGTTATTCAGTTTAAAAGACACTGGTGTAATAGACTGTACAATAGCTGTTCTCTATATATAAAAATTCATTTAATATAATAAAAATATTTGTCTATTTATACATATATTTATTCATTTGTATTGGAATCCTCTGATAATGCAGTGTACAATGTTGTTTTTTAATCTATAGTTTTAAGAGAAAAAAAGCTATTATAGTCTACTATGTTTTTGCTTAATGTATTCTTTTCTCCAGCACTATTTTCACAGTTCTGTTGAATAATTTAAAAACTTATTTTCAATGTCTCATAATTTTCTTTTATAATTAATTAGCCTGACTGAGCAATTTTATTAATAAAACATGTAAGTAAATACACATAGAGATAAGCTCGTTGTATAACTTAAAAAATGTAAATAAATAACAAATTTAATAAATTAATTATTTACAAATAATCTGACGTCTTGCTGTATATACGTTCTCGTTACGTTGATGATTCTTACTCTGCTTATTTACAACCTGATTTTAATAAATAACATGAGTATAGGTATAATCATTTGACAGACAGGCATTATACTGTATACTTATGTATACAATCAATAATCGAAGAAAACAAAAACAGACCGATTGCCAAACTATCTGCGGAGAGAAAGTAAAAGATATAAGTAAACTGGCTCCTGAAATCACAACAATATTAGTCATTTAAAAATGACGTCACGCTCAATGCAGGCCAACGATGCTTCTCTCCCTCTCAGAATTTAATAAAATCTTGAACTCATCATTTGAACCTTCCGCGAAACGTGTAAAACCTGTCGCCACCTGCAGATGACGAGCACCCCAATTTTTAAAATTCGCGGGGGATTCTCTGAGGACATAGCCGCAGTATATACATAGATAATAGATATTGTTTATCAACCCATATACACCTATAACCTCCAGAGCGTTGCCGCTGCCGCGGAGCACGCGCCCCGCGACGAAAGACGATAATGCACTCTCTACATACATATCATATAGGTACTACTCTTTTCTCAAATATATAGATACATCGGCACTACACACCAGCAGCAACAGTATTATAGAGAGCAGAGAAAGAGATAGAGAGAGAGAGCAAGAGCAGCTTGAGCAGCATCAGGTACGGCCTGCCGCCGCCAGTGTGCGTGTTGTGATAATCTAACATGGCGGAGTGTTGTGTTGTGGCTGTCCGTGTCCGAACGAGTACCTCGTGAAATTTCAAGCCCGAGGATTGTCGTCCGCGACCTGGGGAAGAGAAGTTATTTCTGAAGTGTGTGTGAAGCATCAGTAAATCCGAGAACGACCGTCGGCGCGCGCCATTCATAGTCGCCGAAGAAGAAGGCGAAAGAAACTACATCAGGGAGAGAGATAGAGCGATTCTCGCCGCGAGCGGCAACCCGTGCACTACGACCAGACCGACGACTTCCGAAGCCCTTGTTCTTCTCTCGATGTCCCAGAGAGCGGATTGTTATTGTTGCCGTTGTTGTTGCTGTACTTCCATAATAAAACATACATAATACATAGAGTACATACACCTGTGCGTTTGTTTATAAAACGCGAGTAGTGCTCGTCGTTCGAGCGAGATAAGTATATATTATCATCACAGAGTGTGTGTGCTACGGCGGCACATATAGTTGGTTTGGTAGCGGCGGTAGCCGCGCGCCAAAGTAGTTCCCTCTCGCGACCGCGCAGCCTGTGTCTCTGTCTGTCCTCGTAGTTTCGCAGTCACGCACACGGCGCCGCTCTGATTCTCTCTTCGTCGTCTTCGGCAGCAGCGGCGACGGCGGCGGCAGCGGCGGCGACGGCTGATGGCTACACTACTTATACCTATACAGAAATCGGAGTCAGTCTGTAGCTAAGCTATAACTATATAGAGAGAAGTGTACCCTGTGTGTATAAGTGTGTGAGTGTATATATCTCTCGGCAACAGAAGAGAGGGAGCGATCGCGCGGACGTCGTCGTCGGAGAAAGTTCGTACTCCCCGAGAGCGTCATCTACGCGAAGAGGAAGAGAAGCCGGCTGGATCGGAGCGCATCAGCCACGCACACGCCGCCGCGAGGGAAACGGAGCCGTTGTGTTGCTGCCGCCGCTAGAGTCATCTCTCTTTCTCGCTCGGCTTTCCCGCGCGCGCACCGCTAGGGAGAGACGTGCCATCATCAGAGAGCTCGAGCATCGTGAGGAGGAGGAGAAGAAGAACAAGAGGAATAAGGAACGACTGCTCCGCGTTAGTGGCTCTCCCTCTCTCTCTCTCGGCTCTCTTTCTGCAACGGGCTTATGCAACGAGGCGCGTAAACATTTTCGCGAGACCGCGGTAAACAAATAGAGAGAGAGAGCTGCAGGGCCTACGCACACGCCGACACACCTACACAGCTGATTAAGGAAGAAAGGTCCGTTATATACGCACGCTGCACTTTATTGCGATTTCGGAGTCGGGCTCTCTGTGTGCGAGAGTCTCTGTGCTCGTTCTCACCGTCTGCATCGCAAGGGCCACAGCAGCAACCAGCAACTCGACGCGGTATAAATACACGGCGCTCGCTGTGTGTCTCTCTATACTCTGTGCATGTGTGTGTGCGCGCGCGACGACGATAACCTTGAATTATGATTAGGTCTTAATATTTCAACGGACGCAGGACTCGACGCGACCAAGTTGCTTCTGCAAGAGGATTTTGCGACATTTATTTATACATATCTATCAATGATTGGCTCAAGTGATTCTGATGAATATGTGTTTTATAAGAATAATTATAAGCTGCTACACTGAGAGATAGATAAGGAAAAGGTTGTGCTTTTTTCATACCCGAGACATGAACTTGTGATTGATAGTTTCTACGTTGGTACGCTAGTTGCTGAGGTACATATTCCTTTACTTTGGTTCTTATTCATTTGCTCTCACTTTTGAGGAGCTGTGTGCACCAAGGGGGGAGGAATGCTGCTTGGTTGCTGATAATATTGTTATTTTATGTGACCAAATTAGCTCTCCATCATGACAGACACACGCAGAAGAGTTAAGTTGTATGCGTTAAACGCAGACAGACAGTGGGACGATCGTGGAACAGGGCATGTGTCCTCATCTTACATCGATAGGCTTAAGGGAACGTCATTATTAGTGAGGGCAGAAAGCGATGGAACTATCTTGCTCGAGAGCAAAATTCAGCCTGACACTGCCTATCAAAAACAACAGGTAATATACATACAACATTTCTACTTATTCTTTCCACACGAAATAACAATATTCACTTCTGTAATTTCAGTTTAATCAATATTACAAAGTAATACTCATGAAATAACATACTGAATTAGATATTGATAGATTCCTTCAAACTTTTGTAATCTATATTATAGTAAATATAAAATATGTTTATGTACCGTGCTAATTAGGACATGGATTTCCTTTAGACTCAATATATGCAACATTAACCGGATTTCAATTTTATTTAATATTATAGTTTGGTTTCAACTCATAAAGTGTACTAAGGCTTTAACGTTGAATCGGTTGATAAGAAAATTTATGAGTGTACAGTATAGAATATTAAAATCATCAGTGCATATAACAACAGATTAATTTAAAACGATAAGAGTGCATTTATATTCAACATTAAAAATATGCATTATATATTATTATATGCATTAGATTAAAAAAAAATGTTACCCTTGTCCTATGTTTCTCTGTTTTGTTTCTACATAATAGCAGTTTTCTGTTTTCAAAATATGCACAGAAATTCCTAATTTATATATCTTGTCTTTTAGGATACTTTGATTGTTTGGTCAGAAAGTGATAACTACGATTTAGCTCTAAGTTTTCAAGAAAAAGCCGGATGTGACGAAATATGGGAGAAAATATGTCAGGTCCAAGGCAAAGATCCCTCTGTGGAGATCACCCAGGATATCGTCGAAGAATCGGAAGACGAGCGATTCGACGATATGTCGGACTCGGCGCCACCCATTGAACTGCCCGCCTGCGAACTCGGTCGTCTTGAGGATATAAACGAGCTCATAGGAAATTGCCTTTCTTCTCCCATGCGAAAAGAAAAGCTGGCAATGGCCTTGGAATCAGAGGGTTACATTAGAAAATTACTGAATCTATTTCATACCTGTGAAGACTTAGGAAACATGGAGGGACTGCATCATTTGTACGACATTTTTAAGAATATCTTTCTCCTAAACAAGAATGCCCTGTTCGAGGTAATGTTCAGCGACGACACAATTTTTGACGTGGTTGGCTGCCTCGAGTACGAGCCAACGTTGCCTCAGCCCAAGAAGCACCGGCAGTACCTGCAACAATTGGCCAAGTTCAAGCAGGCGATCCCCATCACGAATGCCGAGCTGCTAGCGAAGATCCACCAGACTTACCGGGTTCAGTACATTCAGGACGTAGTGCTGCCGACGCCGAGTGTCTTTGAGGATAACATGCTTAGCACGCTCAGTAGCTTCATCTTCTTCAACAAGGTCGAGATCGTCACTCTCATACAGGACGATGAAAAGTTCCTCACCGAGCTGTTCCGCCAGCTCACCGATGAGAATACACCCGACAGCAAGAGGCGCGACCTCGTGCTCTTCCTTAAGGAGTTCTGTAACTTCTCCCAGAACCTCCAGCCCCAAGGTAAAGAGGCCTTTTACAAGACTCTTACGGCGCTGGGCATCTTACCTGCACTGGAAATCACACTCGGCATCAATGACGCACAGACGAAAACCGCTAGCATAGATATTTTGAATTACATTGTTGAGTACTCGCCGAGCGTCATCAGGGACTACACGTTGCAGCAGATCAACAACACGGAACAGGATCAGATGCTCGTCAACGTCATCGTCACCCAACTCATCAACGACATCGATCACGAATTAGGTATGTTTGCGTGGCTCTATTAAATCGTACTAATAAACCGAATTATTTAATTGCATTGTCGTTTTATTACCGTGCGAAAATCAGGTGGCGCGGTACAACTAGCTGGTGTCCTGCGTCTGCTGCTTGATCCGGAAAACATGATGGCCTCGGTAAACAAATCGGAGAAGGCGGATTTCCTTAATTACTTCTATAAAAACAGCATCGGCACGTTGATCGCGCCTCTCCTAGCCAATACTATTGGCGACAGGCCGGCACGCGAAGACTATAGGACGGTTCAGCTACTAGGTTTGATCCTCGAACTGCTGTCGTTCTGCGTCGAGCATCACACGTATCACATCAAAAACTGCATTTTGAACAAGGACCTGCTGAGGAAAATACTCGTGCTGATGAAGTCGACGCACACGTTCCTCGTGCTCTGTGCGCTTAGGTTTATGCGTAAGATTATCGCGCTCAAGGACGAGTTCTACAACCGATACATTATCAAGGGAAACCTCTTTGCGCCTGTGTTCGATGCCTTCACCCGTAACAACGGCCGCTACAATCTCCTCGACTCTGCTATTCTCGAGATGTTCGAGTTTATCAAACTGGTATGTACTGTGCTACGATTTTTGTATTCTAGTATTTTTAAATGAGCGAAAAATTCTAATTTGCTTAATATCTGTAGGAGGACATCAAATCTCTATGTTCGCACGTCGTGGAAAACTTTTCGAAAGAGCTGGAGGCGATCGATTATGTACAAACGTTTAAGGCCCTAAAACTGAGGTACGAGCAGCATCAAGACAAGTTAAAAGATCGTGATAGGGGAGTCCTTGACAGGTAACATTTACGCATAATATAAAAAACAGCGAAAACTGTCCCACAAAACTAACGAGATTAATCCACTTTCAAACGTCTTAATTCCTATACTTATAACATTAAAAAATCACACAGCGTACCGTCGATACTTCGGAATAGCCGGTATCGCCGGGATCAGCGCCAACTTGACGAGGAGGAAGAGATGTGGTTTAACGAAGAGGAAGACTTTGATGAAGGCGAGGCCGTCGTACCAGCGGCTACGGCCGACCTTGTACCCCCTACTTCGGCGAAAAAGCAGCCGAGCTCACCCAACTCTGTCGCGAGTGGCGGCATTGTCGACAACCCCAATAAAGACGGTAGCAGTCCACCGCACCAGCAACAGCACTCACCGCCTCAACAACAACAGCAGACCATCCTCAATAACAACACATCCAACAGCAACGTGTCGGCAGTAGTAGCAGCCGTGGTTACAACGACAACGGTCACGACACAACAGCAACAGCAGGTGAACAGCAGTGTAAGCAGTACAACCTCGGGGACGAACGACCTACCCGTAGTCGGCGTTACTGCGGATGCAATGAACTCTAGCGCGACCATCAGCGCCGTTGACAAAACTGGATCTAACATTTTTAAGAAGGTACGTAGAAATGTTATTTACTGCGAATTATAAGAATATTAGGATTGCTTATAAATTTTGATGTATCGGACTTTGATTTTTACATAGATAAATAACGTAATGAAATTTTCGTGTGCGAATTTTTAGGTTAGAATATCTTAATAACTGATTTATTGGATTGGAAATTATTTTCTACATATATTTCGAAATATTCTGGAATTAAATTTTATCTTATATTATCTTGCAATTCGTGATTTCACGTTGGTTGATTAACGAAACTTTATTAATTAATTTAGCTTTTCAATGCACCTTCGGTGGAAAAGCAACCTTAGTTCTTTCGACATAGCGATATTGCAATATTAGCGTAATGATATCGTTTGTACTACGATTTGAAGTTACGGTATTCAATAATAAAGGAATCCTTCATTCATAAATAGGATTTTTAACTGCACATTTTTGGCGTTTTGTAAGCTTTATTTAATATGTAATTTGTTTTTTTAGGGATTGGTTGATTATGAAGGTGATTCAGACGAAGAGGACGAAGAGTCAGAACTGAGTCCAACGCCTAAGCGGCAACGGCTCTCATAGTAGGCAAACTATCCGTCAGTAGTAAGAGTGCTGTGACCAGAGGTGGGCAAAATACTGTATTTAAACATAAAAATACAAGCACTTTTATGTATTTAAATAGAAAATATAATACGTTACACGTATTAAAAATAATTCGGACATTATAAAAGGAGGATAAAAAGCAGAAATTTAAGTTACAATGGTCATTGTAGCAGAGAAATTTTAAATACAGTATTTAAATGCAAGTGTATTTAAAGTACATGACTATTTTAAATACAAACGTATTTGAAATACATTTGTTTTTAAGCTTTTATCACGAAACAAAAATATGTACATCAAGTTTTAAACCTACTGTTGGATTTCGAATATCCTTTGAATCCACTTGCAGCTATCAACTTTAATTGTAATAACGATTGTTGACAGTGTTCAAAAGTAATTACAATAGCCGCGTTACATTGAAATTTTTTCAACTAAAAATTTGATTTTCGAGATTCTTTTTTACGATCTCAATCTCATTTACTATATTTTCGACCTCAGACAACTTTATATTTAATAAGCTTGGTGTATTGGACCAAGGAAATACGACAGGGCACGATCGTACGAGTGAACTCTTGAATAACATTCCTTTGTTTTCGATGATTCTTTGGAGAGGATGTAACCTCAGTTCCGTCTTCCATCTGCAGGGGCCTTACAGTGCATAACAACGAATCTTTATTTTTTTAATTTTTTTTAAAACCCATTAATTACGATTTTCCTTTTATTACTACTTCTTTACTATTAGATTATTTTAATGAACGTATTGCATAATTAATCGTTTCACTTATGATCACGAATAATTCTTATTAAAATTAGATCTAACTGTGTTTTGGTATTGATATTAGACACGTTACATGAACCCCTGGAGTTGGAGGTTAATAATATTGTACAGCAGATGTGTTTTCATGTTGAAAAGATTAAAAAGAAAGTTATTTATTGTTTTGATGATGTAACGTATTTATCTTTTGTAATACTTTATTGATCATAAAATATGTACACAAAATTATATAGAAATTTTATCTAATTTTTTTTTATGGAAACGGTCTATTTTCCTGCTAATTTGATTCCGTCTATTTCTTTAAGGGAATCTGAAAGTAATTACTAACAACTGATACTAACTCAAATTATTTTACAATTTTCTACGTATAAATGTATAATTTTTAAAAATATTTTACTGCAATTTTTGAAGCAATTATTTTAATAACTTGCTAACGAAAAACATAATATTTTCTTCTAAATTAAATAAAAAAGATTTACATGAGTGATATAATTGCTTTAAATTTTGCCATCACACAAGACTTTTGCAGCAGAGGCATGAGTTTTTGAAAATTGTAAAATAGTTTTACATAATATAAAACTTTAAATTTGTAACTTTCACATTCCTTTAATTTTCCATATCCCTGCAGCATATTTTTTTGTTTTTTTCTTTTTTTACTGAGGTACCCTGCTTTAACATTTCCAGATTAGCGCAGAATTGAAGATCGAAGGAATCTTCAATTAACTCGTGCGACGTGTGGGAAACATGTGCAAGTCGGTCAGATGAATGACGATCGATTTGTTATATTGTCACAGGCAGAGGTGGGCAGCATATTTTATCGCGTGTACTTAATTACGTTCATATACATGCTACAACACTTACATTTAAGAAATTCATCAAGCAAATTTATACGAGTGCGATATACAAATTATCTGAGAATTTTATAAATTGTAAATTCTATTTGCATATAAATAAAAAGTGAACTATAGTTATTGTCGATTGACGTTTTGCTTATTTGGACATCTTACATATAGCATACGTTTCTAATTTTAGCAAGTTGTGACTATATATATAGATAAGTCTGAATGACCATTGTAACGTATACAGATGAAAAGAATATTATATGTGTAACGAAATTATTCAAAAGAAAAGGTATGTCTGATAATCTGTATTTTAATACATAAAGGTATATTTGTATTCTGTATTCAAATACAGCATTTTGCCCACCTCTGTGGTAAATAAAGAAAAATTTTTATTAGGGCTACATCGTTATGCTGGGTGCGATGAATGCAAGAAGATAAGGAAGAGTGACGAGTGTACTAAAATGTTCAAGCCGTA
This sequence comes from Cecidostiba fungosa, assembly GCA_900474305.1. NCBI lineage: Eukaryota > Metazoa > Arthropoda > Insecta > Hymenoptera > Pteromalidae > Cecidostiba > Cecidostiba fungosa. The sequence continues at coordinate 79,210 of UCOJ01000190.1, read as the reverse complement.
TAATTTGAACTTGAATGTGTAGTTTTTGAATGCTACTCTGAGTACATATACTGAATTTAATGTGTAATAATGTAATACGCGGAGTGTTTCGGACCTTCTACTTCTTTTATATATATACATATACATCAGAATTATAAAATTTGATGCTTCAGTGTTGGTATGCTTTATACACTACATATTGTAAATAAAATGTCATAAAAATTCCTAGTTCATTAGGAATGGATATCTTTCATCGCCATTGTTCGAATGTTTTCTTTAATTAACATTCAGAGTCACAAGATGCGAAAGTAAAAACAAAAAACGTGAGAGAGTGAGAGCGAAAGAAACATTTTGTTAAATTGTAGAAAATAAGATTCCGAAGCATTTCGCGTTAATTATAAGACGCCGAAAACCACTAACTGAAATACTTTTTTTAGCTCTGTCTCATCGACGTAGAAAAGCTAAAGAAAAAACTTACATGCAATGTACAATATCACATATGATTAATATTATCCGTTTACTTTATATACCAAGAACACCGTGACAATTTTTTCTCGGCTCACCTTTTATATGAATAACAAAAAATATGAAAACGTAATACAAAAATTATTAAGAAAAGCATTCGTATTCAACGGTCTCTGGCATGTATGCGTCAAAACGTGAACAAAATTCGATAGGTATGAATGAGTTGTGAAAGTGATAAAGAGAATAGAGTGAATGTTATTGCATTTTATGTTCGGAGACGAATGTTCTGAGTATATTTGAAAGGCACAAAAGAGATGATTATAGCAGAACACTCATTTTTATGACGTATATCAGGAGTCTTCACATCTTAAGGGATGAAAGAAAATAAAAATATAAGTGCAGGCTGTGTCAAATTGACTCGCACGAAGTATACGGTCTATTAAAGATTTGAGGTTTCGATTCTAAGTCTTATTGATGGAAAAAAAAAAAAATTTGGAATCGCGTTACGACCAGTGAGATGAAAAAATCTTATTGTAACCCATTAAAATAATACTTTAGTTCCTACCTCTCGTTGAGCACTGATATGTTGAATCTAAGATAGGAAGGAAGGACTCGGAAAAATTTTTTTGGAAAGTTTACTGGTTTTCTGCTATGAATCTCAGCTTGTCTGAGTTGAGTCTATGAAAATGACAGAGAAAATAAAATTTAACGTATGCGGAATGATGAGAATGAATGCCATTTGCGGTTACGTGTGCGTTGTAGAAGTGAGATGAATATTTAATTAAATAAAACTTAAAATTAGAAAACACGGTCTAAAAATTGACGATGCTGCGAAATCACAACACGAACATGCTCACGCAAACTTACGAATCAACACCTACGTGGAAACAAAATACATCCGGTCTCTCAGTTTTTCAACCAGGGGCATTATTTATTTCAAAGGTTTATAATGCTGAACAAGAAGTAGTAAACCGCATATATCACACTCTCTCCATAATGCTGATATTATTTGTATACCGACGTCAATATACAACAACCTAATTATAAGTGAAACATTTTACAAAGAATTATTATAAACGAAGGGCGCAGACAAAGAGAAATGGCAAGAACACGACAAAAGAACTCGAAATATAATAATTGAAACAGAAAAAGGAAAGAAATACAAACAGAAAAAAAATTACACTGAGTCTTCTCTCTGACGACTTTTATCATTATTATGTATATCTCTCTTTAATTTGACGCGGATGGCTACTTCTGCACGACTTCAGCTTTGAGTCTAGCTGCGAGAGCCTTGCGCACCTGGAGAATCGAGGCGTCGATAGCCTGCTGTTGATGGGCAATCAGCTCCTCTTTCTTGCCGTCGATCGTCGCCTCGGCGACTACGCGAGCCGAGCTTGGCCTGGCCTGTGGTGCTGACGGACTGTCCGCCTCGAGCTTCTGACTGCGTGCTTGCTTCTTCAGAGCTACGAGTTTGTCGCGCTGGGCCTTGAGATAGAGCTGACGCTTGCGGATATCCTCTTCTCTTGCCTCCTCTTTCTGAAATAGTCGAACGAGATTTTAATTTACTTATTAGATATACTACTAGTAGTAGTCTTTTTTATCTCTTTATTTTTGTATTTGCGAATAAAACACGGCGCCAGCGTAGAGTAGAGTGAATTTTCGTGATTGTACGTATACGTATATATTAGGTGTAATAGATGCATGACTACGAATATAGATACAAGATTTAAGTTTTATTTTTATCCGAACAAGTCTATAATGTGAAAGCTGTTGTAAAAAAAATGTTTCAACATACTGAACTTTCTTTAAATCGTTTTTAAAAATAAATTTTGTATCAAAGCATGTTGCCATCTTTTCAAAGCCACATTCATTATAATCGCATGCAAGTGCAAATTTATAAGATTGTAGTGCGCGTGTGTATAGTCGGTACACATTTACATTATATCGATTTTCTTTAAAAGCTGCAGTCTTTCAAAGGTACACTAGTTACTCTCTAAAATCTGAAGAGTGAGTTTTCTGAATTGAAGAGTGAGACCTTATATATGCATTCTTCAAATCAGAAAAGGGCAAAAATCGAACTTACAGGCTTAATACTAAAATCGGCTTTTGTAGGAACCAGTCTGGCGGCTCGTTCTTCATCTGTTTCCTCATCGGACTCCCCATTAAATTCCGTCTCCTGCTCATCTTCCTCAAGGATGGTCGGCGCTGTGTCTGTCGACTTTTTCAACGCCTCCTTGAGTAACGCGCTCTCATTCCTATATTCTGTCGCCAGTCGCTCGTGCTCCTGGAGGATAGCATTTTCATCTCTATCCACATCGATTTCCTGCTTTACATCGTTGACTTGGCTGCTGAAAAATGTTTAAATGTTGTAATACTAATTTTTTTTTCTTATTTCTCCTCATATATGTAAAAGTATAGACTAACGCCATTCGGTATTGTATTTATTATTTTAAAGATTTTCATTTGATTTGAGAGTCAACTAACACCAAGTCGTCTTGTAAGAATGCAATTAAAATACAATGGATTTATTCGACGCGCAAGCCTGTAAGTACGGTGATGATTCATGCCGTTATCAGCAACAGAATTTCAATTGTCATACGTTTCCTTTTGAAGAAGTTCCTCCATGGGTAGCTCGTCGTCGAGAAATTCACTGGTGCCTTGCGTGAGCGACGCTGGCGTCAAACCGTACTTCTGCTCAATCATCTTCAAGGCTTGCAGCTGAAGCTCCAGGTTCTTCTGGATCATCATTCTCTTGAAGACTTCATACTCGTTAGCTGCCCATATTTGCTCGAAGAGACTCTGAAATTTTGCAGCATTTGTCTATTCAAAATTTGTAGTAACGTGTTTTTTTTTGATTTTACAATTATTACACGAAAAAAAAGTTTCTATACAAAAGTATAGAACAATGAATATATATGGGTTTACCTGTTGGAACTGTACGGAGACTCGGGTGCTTTTGTTCAAAGTGCAAGCACGTTCGAATTGTTCCGGCGTAATGCCCATGTCTTCCATGTAACATCCGAGAAGCAGATCAACCAGATTTTTGTATTCCTGATAAATTTCACGATATCCCTTGCTGTCTAAAGTTTCGGGCTCGAATACTGCGTAACACATCGAAGACAATGATATATTATTACCACATGGTCAACAGCGTAAAATAATAATTTTTTTTTTGTATTAAAATCGTAAATTTATTCGTTCAAATATTGTTTCTAAAAATTATGTATTCAAGTACTTACTTAGCGATTTTTCCTCGATAAACGTGAGCAGCGGAGCCGACCAGATAGGACCTTGGAGAAATCCCACCAGAGAGTCAAAGACCCAGGCACTGTCGTCCTTTTCGGCCATAATTGTTGCTAATTGTTGAGTGAACGTATTTTTGGTGCAGCAATAGTGCGAAAAGGTGTCGGCAGGCCAACTGGATTTTTTCGAAACTGCAGGTGTGAAAATTGGTATTTTACGTGGGCGGTAACCCTGGCAACTATTCTGCATAACATTGCTTATATCGCGGAGCACTGCGCGATTCGTGTTATATACGGACTGCTGTTACAAATTCATTTGTTACTTATAGTATATTTATTGATCGATATGGTATTATGTTGGAATGAATAAATAAATTGCATATTATAAATTAAATGTTATATAGCCAGTTCGTTCTGCGCAAGTTCATATTATTTTCAGTTTTGCGCATATATAATGTTAATTGTTAAGTTATTGGGACCTTGACTATTTCATTAACAATATATATTCTTTATCATTTTTTGTATTCAAATTTGCATAAATTAAATACAGCTATATATGAATTATTATGCGCCTAGATAACAGAAAGTGTTTTATAGGTCTTTATTAAAGAAAAAGAAAAAGAAATTTTTATCCACGTAATTAATTTTTTCCTCTTTTTTTTTCATTGATATTAAAAATATACGTCTTTCTTTCAATCTGAAAAAAGCTCTCATTTCTGCACATTGGAAGTATGTATAAAATATACGTAAAATGCTACAAAATTAATTGAAAAATCACTCAATCGACTACCGCCGTATAAAAATCGTATCTCTCGTCTGACTCGTTTTACAGAAAACCCAACTCATGCCCTCTACCAGTCATCCCGCGCGCGCAGCACGAGATATCCGACATCGCATATATATAGGTATTATATATGTAAGTAAAGTATACACTATACTATATAGACTATATACCAGCCATCACTATACAGTCAGTGCTCGTATGGGCGCACGCAGGAAATCCCATTCTTGCGGGCCCCGCGTATATATTATAATACAATACACATTATAGACACTCGGGTCTTGTTTTGAGTGTCAGAGTGTGAAGCGGGATCGGGAGTTGTGACAGTTGACGGCTCGATGTGGTCAGAGTCGGAGAGCTTATTATATATACTAATCTCAACGGATGATTGGTGAGACTCTGGCACTGATTCATCCTTGGGAGTATCGAGCGCACACGTTGATGCCGCTCGATTCTGCTTGTTTTGACGCGAGGGTCTTGACAGTAGACTGAGGTAGTAGCCTCCTAGACCATCAGCCATCCGACATGACAAGCAAGAAGGGACAGACCTGGCGGATCGAGGCCGAAATCGACAAGAACCGCGAGGAGGGCAACTGGAAAAAGGTCATCGAGCTCGCGGACCAGCTCAAGACACTCTGCCCCAGCAATGGTGAGTTTGCTATCCTTTTATCAGCCCTTTTTTTCTGAATGGGGATCGTGAGTTTTACGACTTTTTTCCACTGTCAATGCACTGTCGCAACCTCGAGTACTGTATAGGCGCGGGAGTTCTTTTTTTTTCCTCTCTTCCTTTGGGTATTGGCTCCAGGCCACGTCGTAGACTAATCTAAGTTCTCAGTTTTGATTAACGGGACGGGCGTCACGGAATATAAATATATCGATGACTCTGTGCGGCTTCGAACGAGGAATTTAACGGTTTTTATCGAATGTTTTTTAGAGTGTCTGGCAAATTTCCTGGGCGGAGAGGCCAGGCTGGAGAGCTTTCTGGAGCAGACGCCGCCTATAGACGTCAATGTGGCGAAGGCAAAAAGCGGCTTGGCCGAGGCAAAAAGATACCTGTTATTGGCTGGCAATGAGAAGGACAAACAGGTGAGCCAGTCTTGTATTCTATTATGCCATTTGATTTGTCATTCAATCTAACAGCTCTCTGATAACTTGACAATGATTTGCATTTCAGGCACCAGTTGCATTGGATGCGCAACTACTGCTCGGCAAGCTGCATTATGCCATGGGAATGTACAGTGAATCCTTGTTTCATTATCAGGAGGCCGATTTACAATCCCTCACTGAAAAACAATTGCCTAGTCGTAGCTTAAGAATTGTTGCAGAGTCCTTTGCTATAAAGGGCTTGTGTCTTGAGAAACTTCCTCCTACCTCTAAATCCAAGTACAAAATATCAGAGTGGCATAGTCAGATGATCAAATGCTTCGAAGTTGCTGCGGATATAACTTTGGTATATCTGCAGGAACAAGATAAAATTGCTATCCAACAGCAGAATGGAACACTAACGATAAATAGCAATAACATTGGTATTACACGGTTTCTTGGTTTTTGCATCATTATTTATACGGGTGATTATAATTTGATTTATTGTTACAGGTTCATCGTCCCCTCAAACCTCTGTTCATTCCACTAAACACATGGGTCCTATTTTAGAAACTGCAATGCAAAGAGCTCCTCTCATACACTTACAAGCTGGAAATATTCAGGCAGCGATAGAGTGTTATAGGTAAATCAAGTGTAAATTCAATTCAATAATATTGACATACAGAGTTTTAATTTCATACAATTTTTTAGAGGAATATTGACTGCACTTGAAACCACAGCAACTCAAAGCTTAAGGTTATCGCTAACTCGACAACTGGGAGAAATTCTGTTAAGGGGTATGAAAGGAATTAATTATGTTGCACCTGAATTACCAGGTATGAAGTTATTTTATTATTGAATTAATGTTCTCTACAATACAAATACTTATGGGTATAACTTATAGCTACAGATGTAGGAAATCGAAAAGCTACTAATGCAACAGAATCACCTTGGAAACCAAAAAGATACACAGGAATCAATTTATTTGTTCCAAAAAATGAATATGAAGAAATGATTCTACTATTGTTAATTAGTGAAGCTATGGCTGTGAGAGATGCTGTTCTCAGTCAGTCTCCAGAGTTTAAGGAAGCAAGAGTTCGCGCATTTGAAAACGCTACTGCTGTTTATGATCTCCTTACTGTTGTCGTTGTTAGATGGAGTCAAGTTGAACTTTTACATGAGTCATTTGAAAGAGCAATGAAGTTTTCACATGGAGAAGTACATGTTTGGACACAGTATGCTTTATGTTTAATAAGTTTAGGAAGATATGTTCATGCATATTCCGTGTTACAAGTTGTTATAAAACTTGCCCCACAAAAAGTTATGCCATGTCTGTTAGCAGCAAGATTATGCTATGAGCATTTGAACAGGGTAATTATAATTTTCCACACTAAGCTTTTAATTTTGTGTGTATCTGTATTATGCCTATATTTTATTAGGTATCTGAAGGAATTGAATGGAGTCAAAAAGCATTACAACGAGAAATAGCTAATCCACAGGGCTTACAGTCGCGATGTCATCTTTACATTGGGATTGGAAATAGTACAGTTTGTGCAAATACCATTGTAAAGCAAGATAAAGTACATCATAGTTCACAGGCCTTTGAATCATTCAACAAGTACGTTGCATAGAGGAATATGAAAGTTTGAATTCTAACAAATATCTGCAGGAAATAATTTATTTTACATTTTTTAGAGCTCAACAATGCGATCCAAATGATCACTTGGCTGAATATTATTTAGCTCACGAATATGCAATGAATAGACAAATGTCAGAAGCGATGACGCATGTGAAAATTGCATTGAGTTTGAGGGCTGAACACATTCCATCATTACATTTATTAGCACTTTTACTTACGGCACAGAAACAATACACAGAAGCTCTACACTTGATTGACAGTATCCTGGAGGAGTATCCCGATAATTTAAATATTTTATATGTTAAAGCGAATCTGGAACTTCACAGTGTAAGTGGCGAAGAAGCCCTATTTACAATTAAGCATATGTTGTTCTTATGGAAAAATCTATATGAGGATCAAACAAATGTTGATATCAACGAACAACAAAGCGAAAAACATAGCGAAACAAGAAGCGTCTTCCAAATGTATACTTCGGAAATGTCGGAGAAAGATTCTAGTAAATATGACGTTTTTCTATTTTAATGTTTAAATCTCAGTATTATTCAGAAATTCTAGTAGTTTAAGTTAACTATCTATGTACTATAGATTCTATCCATGCTCAATCTCTTGCTGCATCAAGAATTGAACAAGCATTATCAGAAGTTGCATCATCTCTTAGTTCCTTTGTTCCAAAACCTGGACCACAACGAGCATGGTTATTGCAACTGCAAGTATGGTTACTACTAGCAGAAGTTTTCCTAGTGTTAGATCATCCAAAAGAAGCAACACTTTCAATACAAGAAGCATCAAACATATTTCCATTAAGTCATCATATAATGTATTCTGTAAGAAGAATATTCATCAAATATTAATTATATCTTAATTATTAAATACTATTTGACAAATAAATATTTTATTTTAGCGAGGATTATTGCATGAATATAAATTGGAATATGCTGAAGCAAAGCAATGCTATCAAAATGCTATCTCAATCAACCCTTCACATGTAAAAAGTCTGCAGCATCTGGTAAGATATACTCTTTTTACATGATGTGTAAATTCCATAGAGATATTATACATATACATATAATATCTCTATGGTAAATTCACTTCGGCTGTACGATAAAATTATAAATTCGTGAATATATAATTTATAACTATATTTAATTAGGGTTTGGTTTACCATTACCTTGGAAGCCAACGATTAGCCGAAAAAACTTTGAGAGATGCTGCAAAAATCGATCCGATGTCTTATCAAACTTGGTAATATTTTTTACGTGAAAATTTAAGGAATAAAAAATTAACATTTTTTCATAATTCTAGGTATAATTTAGGAAAAGTTTTAGAATCACTAGGCGAATTTGAAGCAGCCAGTGATTGTATGGAAACTGCTTTGGAGGTTGAAACATGTAATCCAATTCTTCCTATTTCATCAATACCAATCACTTTTGAATAAAAATCTGTAAATGTATAATTCAATCAATATGGAAATATTAACTAGATTGTTACAACTATTGATTACTGATGATGAGGTTGTATAGATGAATTGTTAATAATTCTTGTTTTAATTTTACATCTCGGTGTAATATACTTGTGTCGTAAATGTTCATATTGTACAAACAATTTATGGTTAGACGAATAATCAAAGTTTAATAAAAGTTATTGTTAATTAAAAAGTAGTTTAGTCTTTCTATTTGTAAATAGTTATCGATTTTACATTTGAGTGAAAGCGCATTCTTCTGAATACAAAAAAAAAATAAATCTCGTGTCAATTTAGTTAAACGTGAAATCTACAACTAAATACAATTTACAATTTTATGTATCATAATTAAAGGCATATTTAATTTTGGAAATTATTTATTTATTACTTAATAAAGCACATGATACAATCATCATAGAATTAAGAAATCATCTAATAAGATTATTTTTATATACATACAACACTGTACATACATATTATTATTAATATTTTTCTCGTATTTTATTTTTTTACATTCTAAATTGTCGAATTTGTAAATGTAAGGTGCATGTTACTTAAACCTAATTCTATACTTATTTCTAACTAAATCTTTTGTGATGTTTTTATTAGTAAAATTAAACTTTAAAAACCCGTGTCTTCGATATCTGCACAGAACTCATGTATAGATCTATCCTGTCAACATGACATTGATCATAAAAAATTCGTTCAATAGAACTACTGATTGAAAAAGATCATTTCTTATCATTTTTTCTGGTTAGTCTTTCTCTCTTATTTAGTTTTGCATTGTTAAATCTGAATCTGATATATTTTTTTTAAATGATAATTTGAAAAATACTTATTAAACATAGACGGAAACTTATGCACAATAAATTCACTGTTGAAAAAGAATTTATCACAACTTTTCATTAAATACATAAATACATTCCTCCCGCTGTATTTTTTATTCTACTAATTCGCCAGACAATTTTCATTGTTTGCATTTTCAAATACGCTCGTTAACTTAAACCAATAGCAAATAATGAAGCTAAAAACTTTCTTTGGTTGATATGTACCTATGGTTTGCTACTAGAAATACTTTTTTCTTTATAAAAATATTCCTATCTTTAACTTAAATTTTGAAACAAAAGTTTAACCGTATACTTAGGCGTTTTTATGGAAATGCGAAATGTGGCATTCTTCCCTTCTAGAGCGAAATGGAACTTTCTTCTTTTCGAACGCGAAATAGGGCGTTTTTAATCCAAACCGACGAATTAAGAAAAAATATTCAGATATCAGTATAGTTGAAAATTTTGTTTTGTTTTGTTTATTTAAAAGAATAAATGAAATAGTTTGATCAATGACATATAACAGAACTCTTGAGTGATCAACACACTTTTAATTTTTATTTTTAACAAGAGATTAAAATTCCATTGGATGTTTTGCCTTATACTTAATACAGCTAAAAACAAAGAGTATCATAGTTTTATTCATCCAACTTAAATTTTTCTATAAAAATACCTTATTTTAACAGAACAAGCACTGTTTTTACGAAAATTAATATAATCAAATTATTTTTAATCAAAGGTGTACTTTACTTATTTGATCTAAGGCGTGTAAATTTTAAGATAAAAATGAACTTTTGATTTTTTTTCTATAAAATCCAACTCTTTCTGATTAAATCTTTCTTTTTTTATTACAATTTGATGGTAAATGATCATCTTACTGAATGAATTCATTTAGATACAAAAATCTTTACGTTACCAACGAGTACTAATCGAATGACACAGTGAATTTAGACGTTTATAGAACAAGTTTTTTATTCGATTTCATTACTAGAATATTTCATCTCCAACGTAAGAAAAAAAAACAAAATTTAAGTATTAATTTTATAATCTGTATCTCTGTTACATCATTTTATAAATATTAACGTAAAATTTATTTAAAAAAACGTTTAATAAAATTGACAATTTCGTAGGTGAAAAAACGAGCAAAAAATTGTTATTTTCAGTTGTTAACTATAACATACAATTGGAAATGTAATATTCATTATTTCATCATTGCCATTTAAATGACGAAATGTTTCTACAAAATTTTATTTTTGCTGACTATTAGAAAAATTACAAGTATCTTATACATTATTACCAACTAATTTTTTTACATTCATACCATCATTGTGCATAGTCTTGCTTTTATTTAATCATCGCATATATTTAATATTTCTTCAAGAAGCACCATTCCATTGTATACACACTCATCTGTATGTACAAAATATACATTAATTAAATTGTAAGCAAGTTTGATGTAATTTTAAAATAAACAGTACATCTATTTTTTTATTGTTTAGAAAACGAATTAGAATAGATCATTATCTTAAACAGTGGTTCTTCCCAAATATAAATTTACTATTTAAGTTTTATTTCAACTAAAAAGTTCAGATTTGTTTTTATATCCATTCAAAATAGATGTGAAAACTAAGACAAAAAATAAAATTACCACTTTGTATACTTACAAAGACTTCAATGTAATCTTTCACTTATAAAAGTGAACATTATGTGAATATATAACTAAACTAAAATTAACTTCAAGTATGAGTTTTCTTATCAAAATATAGTTGTAATATTATCAAAGCCGAGATTTTAATCTATGACAGTTGAAAAATCGTTATGAATCTGTTACATCAAATAATTATAAAAAATGAATACAAATAACATGTTTCTTTAACTTAAGTATGAAAAGTAAAATGAAATATTAAACTACAAAACATCAGAGCCAAAATATGTAATAAAATAAAACATTAATATCTTGGTGCAGACTTGGTTTACTACTTTAGAAAATGTACATATAATAATAAAAAGAAAAAGAAATAGAAATTTTACTAATATAAATGACGGTTAGTTGCTAATGCAACTATTTTTCATATAACTGATTTAATTGTATAGATTATATAAAGTTTTATGTAGAAAATTGTGAAATTTTAAAAACTATGTTGGATTTTACAAATTTTGTTATATATAAACTTTTGTTTATTCTTCTCATAAGACGTCGCGTTTCTATTTTCTTCTCATTTTTCTGTGTCACTGCATAAAATACCTCTCCCTACTTATATTTAAATGTATCTTTCGTAAAAAATAATGTATAGACATTAAAAGGTTTAAAATTATATGATTAATTAATGTAAAGGTTGTTATTTATTCCAGCCTAGATTGATGTATCATCATCCCTAGGTACTGCATATATCTTCATTCTTCAAAAACTAAAAGAAAAGAGAAAACATCATTAAACAGCTGAAAAGTAATAATGTAATTTTGATATTTTAAACGGCACGTTATTGTTAGGAATGAATTTTAAAAGCTGGTCAACGGTGTAAATATTTCCAGTCATAACAAAAAATACAAAATTATTTTAATAAATCAAACTATGACTTATTAACATAAAAAGGCTTTTTATAATATACATACTCTTAGCTCGGTAAAAAATATTAAGAAATTTTTGTCGGTACTCGGAACCTCTGGAACGTTAAATAAAATGTCTGGTTGCCTGATATAATGTTTTTTTTTCAGGATTAGGACATTATATTATACAAATATTGGATACAACAAAAACGATTTATTTTTTCAATGATTTCAAATGGAAATTCTGACATTGTTTTAGAATTTTTAACAATAGTAAAATTGCAAAACGAAAATGCGTGATGTAAGTAGATTGAATTTGTTAAAAAATAGCAGCTTACAAAAATATAATTTTAATTGTAATAGTTCATTCGATGTTAGTAATAATACAATTCGAAGTAATACGAGATAATTTTTCTAATACTAAGTACCATTTAAAAAACTTGTGTTAACATTTTAGCAACCGAGACGAGTAATTAACAGCCTTTTATTTATGTAAAAATTTCTTATTAGTAAATCACTGACTTTAGACCTAATAAAGTATTAATGGTTTTCTGCTTAGATAATCATCTTCTCTATATACAAATGAAGTGTTTCTTATTTAAAGCATCTAGTATTATACAGTCTTGTAAAAATTTATACAATAAGTAAGATTATGCTATTCAATATTTTGTTGTCTAATTACATTAGATTATATTTGATTTTTAATATAAAAATCGTAGCAAATAAGAAGAAATAAATTATTCAAATAATATATAAGTGGACGTTTCCGGTTTAACAATAGGCATACGTAGACGAGCAAATGTTTGAACCTAGTTCACTTAAAAAAAAAGCAAATCTCAATTATTTTCGATTAATTTTACAAACTGGGTTTCTGACTTAAAATATAGGTTGATATAAAATATGCATTTTCGAAACAATTCAGAATCGTTAAGGAACAAAAATAACTTAGCGTTAAATAAGTTGTCAAATAATTTTGTCAATATGACCAAACAGCAAACGAATACTTAAGTATTCTTTTACGCTAATGCTACAGAGATTCTCTCATTGTAGGAGCGATAACGTTTTTTTTTTTTTTTTTTGTAAATTTTATTACTATCATAATTAAAACAATGTCGTGGTAAAACGGGGTCTTTTTGTCATTGTAAGACCAGCAGAGAATCGGACATAGCCGTGAATCGGCTCCCAGATAAAGCATGAACCAGCTTTTCGAGACACGAGCTTACGATTCAGTCCTGTAAAAGAATTTAGAAAACTGAGATAACTGTTATAATAAATAAAGCAGAAAATATTTAAAAAGTTAAGGTTAAAAAAATTTGATAAATGATTTTTCTGAAGTTGATCATTTTTATTAAATATCCAGATGTAAATCTAATTCAAAAAAAGCAAGATAAGAGTTAAACATCTTTTAATGTTTCAATAAGCGTTAATGAATAATTATCAAATAGTATGATTTCTGAGCGTTATTAATTAATTACATATTGAAAGTATCGATTTCAAAACATATAGTGCATACTTTCATAGTTATTTATTATGAAAAATGATAAATAAGTGAATTTCAAAATCGATCTTGTCAAACTAATTCATTTTTATAAAAAGGTTAAAACTTAATAAGTAAAAACTTTCAAAAACTTACACTAGTGGGCTGAATATTCACGACTGTGGTGAATTGGAGGTATTCGCCGCTATCAAAGAGTCGAAGATGTTCGCCTTGTTCTCAGCGAGTTCAAGCGGGTCATTGCTGAGACCAGTGTTGGCCACGTCGGTGACTGCAGGTGCAGGGGATGACGATGAGGTACCTAAGAATATGTCGTCGTCAAAGTCCAGCAAACTTGGGGTCGTGCTGTAGGTCATCAGTTCGCCTTTATTGTTGGGGTCGCTCTGCTCAGCTGCTGTACAGAGTATGAAAAAAACATATGTTGCGAGTTGATTATTGTTCATGTTAATTTTCCACCACATTAGCGTCTTTTTATATCGCGACATTTATCGATCGTCAAGGCCACGTGCTGTAAAAAAGTCTTTTCGATGAAAAAATTACATTTACAGAGCGTTAGACCTAACTAAATGTGTTTGTTTGTACACTATTTCGTCGTTTGTAAACCTTGCCATAAAATATCTAGATTTTAAATATATTGTACATAATGTATGTCCAACATATCTGCATAATGGAACATGTCGCTCAACTTTATGATTTATGTTTATAATGATTAAATGTTAAGTAATAATATTTAAAAGTGTTATAATTTATCAGAGCTTAAAGCTGTGTCTTACTATGTAAAGAGGAACAAATTAATAAAAGGTAAATTTAGAAATACGTGTCGGTGTAGGCGTGTAAAGTTTGACTTTCGCGAAGATCGATTAGCCTTAGTCGCGGACATTGAAATTTCTTTGCAAACTTATTTATGGAACCAAATTATCTTAAAACCGCAAAACAATATTTGATTGCATCTACATTTATAATTTCGCTCGATAATAATTAAAACAACTAATTGTACTTAATAAATTACAAGATACAAATCAAATTTTATATATATATATATAAGTCAAGTTAAGTCAAGTTTTATTTCCAAAGCTTGAAATAGCATTTTACAAACGTAACGAAGAACCAAATTTAAATAGTGGTCAAATAAAAATGTATTCGCAATAAAAGGTCTTATATACGCCACGAAAGTTTCAATTTTTTAATAAAATTCGTAACCTTGATAAGTAGGGATATTCTTAAAACTATGCCTTACCGCGCCTCACTGTCAGATATAAATATAAATACTCAAGCCGTTAAATTTCCGTAGCGTTTCTGCAATATATCGGCTATATTATAGCTAGCGCCTATGCAAGGTTTTAACGTTCAAGAGTGTTTATACAATATAAATAATGCAATTTCTTCCTATCCCGATCAATGTTTTCTTCGACGATTGATTAATGTGTCTTAAAATCTGCCATTTGCATATTATTAAATATAAAAATTTACCATTCAGGTGATTATCATCGTCGTTGTCTTTTTCTTGGTTCGAATGTGGGTCCAAGTCCGGGTTAACTGGTATTCCGAAAGACATTGGGTCTTCAGCTCCAAATAGCTATATAGTATGAAATTCATTATAGAGTATTTGTGATTGTCATTGATCGTGTTTTTATGCTTATTGCTTGATTTTTTTTTAGTTCTAGTAGAACCTAAGACATCAAAATGATTTAGTTATCTAATGGACTAGACATGTTTATAACTGCATACTGATAAATTTAATAAAATAAACAAAAGAGAGGTAGAACAAGTGCCACGTAATTTCCACCCCTTATACCAATCTTATCTAATCTAACTATATTATATCTGCTAGAGTAAACATGTACAAATGTACATTTTTCACGGCTGGATTTGTTTACATTTTGACATATTTTCTGCAATACTTGAAGTATAAAAAAAATTCATTCATCTTTCTAATAACAATCGTAAGTTCTACCTAGCCATAAAAATTCAAGCAAAAAATTTTCAGTTAGAACATTTTTAATGCTTATTATAGTGTATTCAAAACTTCAGAACAAATTTAAATTTATTGTTACTTTTTTACCACGAAAAATGTTAATACTTATAGCACACCAAAAAAGTTTTAAAGTTTCTAACTGCACTATAAGAAAAATTATTACATTTCTCTCAAAGTTACTCACTCCTAGAAGAGTATTAGCGTCGATGCTGTAACCTTCGCCGCGCAATATATCGCGCAGATTTTCGAGTTCGGATTGCATCGTATCAAGATGAGTGTCAACTTCCTCCCTATTTAACAATCATTAAAAGTAATTATTTATGGAATAAACTTATTCGCCACGTGAATGTAACCCCAATCGTATAGGTTGTATATATCGGTGCTCGCATATGAAAACGATAAAAAAAATACCGTATAATTCGTACTGAATTTTAAGTATTCGCGAGAAAATTCAAAAAGAATTATTAAAATTTGCTGCATAATATTAATAATGAAATTTTAAAGCAGTAATAAATGCAAGAAAGACACATTAAACAGTGACCATATCATCATATATTTTATTGGATACTACACAATTGGGATTTCTAAAACGTATATTTGCAATGGTATTAAAATTTACGATTAAAAACGAAACAAGAGAACCATTAAATCGTGAGATGTGAGGTCACTTGATGTCATTGGAATATATATTTTAAAAAATTGAATGAATGCGAAAAAATTTTATTCGGTTACTACGAAAAAGGCAAACTGTTTCAATAAAAGAATAGTCAAATATGTGCTTATCATAAAAAACATTTCGTATACAATACGTAAAAAATATATTTGGAGACAGTAACTGGGATAGATGTTACCACTATAGTCGTAGACTCCTGCTGGTGTGCGACGGAATCGCAAGCAATTCGGATTAATTCCTAAAACGACTTTTCAAAAATTACATAATATAATGTAAATAAGGTAGAATAATATAACTTCGATGATTTATTTTTTGGTTATTGTTGAAAATTATTATATACATCTTTAGTATTTACCCTGCCAAACAGTAAATTTTATGATAATAATGAGTGTACGTTCTCGTCATTGAAAACCCAAGGAAAAAGGGCAATATGAGCCGTAAAAATACAAGCATGTGGATAGCTTACAGTCTCAAAAAGAGACTTGTAACTCCAAAACAGGTTGCAAATAGCTAATATAAAGTAAACTGATATCGAAGAACAGCTAGCACAACAACCTACATGCTTAGTAAAAATAAATGCAATGTACACTTTCAGAACGATTATAAAATTGAAAAAATTGAAAAAAAAAAAAAAAATACAATATCACCTGTCATTTAATAGATATTGCATGTACAGTAAGTCTATATACAGTATTTACTTTTTCAAAGCGTATTAAAAATACTATAAAATCTGCGAAAAGGGAACGCGAAAAGATTTATTTTTGAGAAACTAAACTAACTAATGGCGATAGAAGAGGAAAATTTTCATTTTTCGAGTTTCTTCAAAGGAATCCACTGTTACTTAACGTGGCTATGAAGTCGAGTTAAATGGAAACTTGACGAACACGCCTGAGCATCAGTGTTTCAATGGAAAAAACGATCCTATTTATCACCACTAACATTAGCTTTATCACTCTGGAATCATAATAAAATTAACAATGACGAATAAATCAGGGCTGTGATTTCATTTAGAATCATGATCAAGAAGTACTAGAATATAGAACTATAAATATCTGAACTAAGGTGCGTCTTGTTATTGTTTGTTTAAAATTCTAAATTCTAGTGTTCTAAATTCTTATCATCTTAAAAATCCGAAACCCATCCTGTCCCAGTTTTACAAAAATGAGTGGTACAATTGAGCTAAACATATGAGTGGAAAAAAAAATAAATAAAAAAATACGAAATGAGAAGTTAAAAAGCAGCATGCAGAACATTGTTAGTCATTGAGCATAAAAAGACAGCGATATAAAGCGTGAAAAAAAATTTATATATTCAAATGTAAATCAAAAGAAAGTTGATGGCATAAACAAGGCATACCACCTATATATAACGGTTACGTCCGTCTCTGTTTTTTCTCACTACCGACGACCGAACAGAACCTTGAGTGCGTCTTTCTCTTTTACTCGAGGTCTGTTTTCAACTTACATTGATCCTAACCTGAAGTTTGTATCGTTTGCGTTGACACAACTGAGGGACATGTTCTTGTCCTGCTCTTGTTGCGCTTGTTGCTGCTGCGCATTCAAAAGCGACTTATCTTGATTAACCACACTCGTTGTGGTCTGGTCCCCCATAGCACTTGTAGTCATGAAGTCCAAATTCCCGAAGCTGCCGTTGTTTACATCCACAACATCCGGACTGTTCTGCTGCAAGATCTCGATGGGGCTACCTGTACTATTACCGCTGAGGCTGCTGGCGCTCGAAGGCAACGTATTACCATTGCTTTCATCCAGTTCCTGGTTGTATTCGTCGTTCACGATGTCTGGTACGATAAGGATGTTCTCAAGTTTAATGATCGAGTCGTCCTTGGGCTGGGTCTCAGTGGTTGCCTGGTACTTGTCTAAGTCGAGATCGAGCTCGACCTCCTGGTTCTTTTTCATATTTGCTGCCATGGCTGCAAGTTTCGAGCTGCGGACACTTGCTAGCGGCACCGGCTTCGAAGACGTCGGCTTGCTGTTTTCCACCTGTGTGACGGACGATGGGGACGGCATCACTTGAACTTTGTCCAACGTCGGCACTTCCAACATTAGCGTTTCTTCCCTAGAAGAGAAAAGACAGAGTCTTTCTCTAGTCTTGATTTAGCGATTTACTTGCTTGCAGATGTTAAAGCTTTTTTATTTGTACATTAATGCAGTAATTAGAATGAACCCTGTGATGACTGATTACAGTATTATGAAAATTTGAATCGAATATTACTAGCAATCAAAGGGCTTACTTGTGACTAATGTCATCAATGGTAAATAATTGAAGATTTGAAAAATTTAATTAAATTACTGCTCAGTACAATTAAAAACAATTTTTTAAATAAAGTTTTACTTTTCTAACGAGTACTACTGTTTTTTTACTCGTCTCTAAAATGGCAGTATGAACAAGCTACACAGTTGCAAGTACAATGGTATATTTCTTTTCAAAAAGAAATCATGCAACTAGCATAGAGCAACTAAATCAATTGAAAGATTCTCAATTTTAAATTATTATTAAGTTTCATCATATCTTACGTTTATTATTCTGATCAAGCAAATGTTAATTTAATACTGAGAATTTGAAAATTCATAGAATCAGGCAAAGAGAATGAATGAGAAAGAATATGAAAGTGCGAATTACGAAACAATAAGAACTTATATATAATATAATACTACATTAGAGCTTTAAAAAAATATAATTGAGGAAAACACTTATTGCAAACTAAAATAGTTTAAAAGTACATTAAAATCAGAAGTGAAAAGATATTTTCGATTTGAACCTGAATGATTTGCAGATTATAAATATATTCAGTTATAGAGTTAATATTGCTAAGTAGAGCTACTTATAAATATTATATGTATATATATGTGTGTGTGTGGGTATTTACTTGAAATTAAATTTTTAGCAAGAAAATTAAAAAAAAAATATAAAAACGTTCAGAGAAATCATGCAAAATGCACAATTAAAAATTAGAAGTTGTAGCTTTGTTGTGTTTTAAACATAGTTATTAAGGCACCAACACCAAACAGCTACAACAAAAAAATGTTAACCTTGTCTCGTCTCCATTTTCCGAAGATGGAATGAAAATTTTGATGGGCACTTTACTTTTCCTCCTAGTAAGGTTCAAATCGTAATTTTTCATTAATATATGTATATAGTTGAAAAATTTGGAATAATTATCGCGCTTTTATGAAATAGTAAAGCAATTCACAACTCTTAGAACATTTTTTAAGCTTAACTATGATTTTCTTTATCTGTTATTTATACTTTGCATTTAATCAATTATTCCTGATACAATCCAAGTTCTTTTGTGTAATTCACACCCAGAAATGATTATGAATATATGATTATACCCAATTATCATCTGTAAGCACTTTAGGTATAATGAAAAATGTATTTATGAATTATGTTTGAATATTTAGAAATTTTTCTTTTTCCTATACTCAATCAAATAAATTACGGCAATTTTTTGATAAACAACTATTACATCTTTCGTATGTCTATCCAGTTACTGTCGCTCTAATAGTTAGTTGGAAATAGTTGTTATCAAGAGTAGTAAACAATGAACTTAATATTTATGGACTTACCCCTTCTTTTTACCCTTGAATCGTTTTTTTGAAGAATGAGAATGCTGACATAATTCAATATCCTGAGGTAATTGTACTGGTTCGTCAATGTAATATTCACTCATATTCTCGTCCGTCACACTTTGATGTTCTGGACTTTCGATCATTGGAGCTTGATCATTATCTAACATTCTAGATAAAAGAAAGTTGTCATTACACAAAGCTATTTTTTTAACTGTTTGTTTTTAATAACTATGCAGTAAAATAATAGAAGACATACTCAGCAACAATGTAATCAGAATCTAAATCAGCATCAGAAGAATCTAATTCATGGATTGCAGGTCCTGTAGGAGATCGCTGCATCTGATATTGAAGAGAAAAATTAATAAATTTTACATTAAAAATAATCAAGTACAGCAAATTTTATTGCAAACCTTTGACATTTTTCTCTGTTTCAAGCGCTCTTGAATTCTACTTGGATCATCTATCATGAGTGGGTATCTCCTCTTCATCGATAAACCACTATTTCTATTTGGTTGCACCAAAGACACAAGAAAGTGAATTAGTTTGTTCACTATTTGTTGTTGCTTGTGATGTTTCTGTCTTAATAAAGCAAGTTCTCTCCACAGGGCTTCATTTTCTCGCTTCATGGCACCAAGTCGTGAATCAAAATGTTCTTGACGTCCTCGCATACTTCTAACTTCTGTTAACATTCTGTTCATCAATTCTGGTTTGATAGGTGCCTGTGATGGGTCTTGTGTCTTGTTTGATGCAATCTAAATGTGCAAAAATTATTGCAATTATGGTGTATTTTTATGCTGACCAATATAAAATAATAAAAAAAAGTATGTGTATACCTTTCTCTTTATATGATCTAAAAGATATGGATGATCCTTACAAAAATATTGATGAGCAAATTCCATCTCATCTCTATCACATTTTAAGCCTCCTAGTTCCACTGAAACTTTTTTGTGAAAGCCATCTGTGGAATTGATGCAGATATTAAGTTTCTTTAATTATTACATTCAATGACAAAAAATGATAAAAAATAATTACACATATTTAGTTGTCGCACAAAACTAGCCATATTGTTGTGTTTGTAGTAATGTGGTAGCAACTCCCGTGCAAACTGTGCTTGATTTCTAATGAAAAAACTCCTGCCACTCTGTTAAACAAATAAATGAAGTGTTAAAATCTGTTATTTTCAAAACCTATTTATAGATATCATTTTGCTAAAATTATTTGGTTTATTTCAAGACTGTTGAAATCTTAAGAAATATTCAAATCTATTTTGATATAGTATTTGATCTCTTTTAGTAGCGTACATTTGCTCAATGTATATTGTGCTCTATATTTACCCACATACGTAACTGTAAAGTTATCAACCTCTGCAGATGTTCTGAAACATTAGTGCATATATATACATCTAGGTAATGTTAAGCACTAAGGTGAGCATAACATTTCTCACTAAAAATTTTTTTTAACAAACTTTAGAGAATGATAACTTTTTATAAATTAAGATATTTTATATTCGAATAAAGGAGCTGATCATCAGGAGCGATTTATGTAACTTTCCATGATATTGTTATTCGTGTTTCCATTTTAATAATTAAACTTGATCTAATTACGTAAGAATGGCACTTAGGAACAAGAACATATTGCCATATTCCGTATAAAAAATAATTCCTAAATCGGAAGATAGCTCATTGTTCAGATTGGCAATGCATCCCAGCATTGATTATCTCAATCAATATACCTCACCGGCAGCTGTTACAGATTGTTAACAAAAAAATTTTCATCCTGCAATGCAGCTCTCTTTCTCTCTCAATCTCGCGCCTCGTGCCAACGACCTAGCGGATGAGAGGCGATTTCTCTCTCTCTGTGTCAGGGTATATTTGAAGAAAATTATTTTTTTTAATGAGCCTTTCCCTAAACAATGATGATTCTGGAAAATTAAGCGAAAATTTTTGGAGCAACCTAAATCATATCAGCTGTTGCCAGGCTCAATGACTCGGATTCGACATTATTCATATGATAAAACGTTTAGTCTACGTTTCCTGACATCGGCACAATCATTAGGGTATTATTATGCCTCGTGGACACTCGTCGTCCAGATACAGTCTCGAGCCGCTGAAATTTGCAATTGCAGGACTTGCAACGTGCTTAGAGATTCAGAAAATTTCATTAGCACGTTGTCAGTTGTTTGTCGTTAACAAGAAACGGCGATCGCAGAGTTTAATACTATACGTTGTCAAACATTTAAATTGACAATATGTAAGGTTTTTTCTCCACCTCGGGATCGGAGTAGCAAAAACAACCGAGAAACCCGCTCGACGACAGCAAAAAAGCAAGAGTTCCTCCCTCTGCAAACCATACGGATGTCGTTGAAACCCTTTAACGTATAGTCTCGTTTGTTGCTAAACGTATTGTAGCGTAAATAGAGAGAGATATATAGATAAAAAAGCAGAGAAGGGGCAAAACGCGCAAATACATGTATGCGCTCAGCGCGTGTATATGTGTAAGTCGCGCACACCAGCAGCCGGCGGTGAAAACGCCAGCTCTCCCCCCACGTCCGTATAGTGTATATGGAGAACCTGCAGCTCGTCCCCGGCAGCGTCAACGGCGGTGGTCAGCGTAGGCTGTCCCCGGTATCGCGAATTCGCGAGCCGGTGCAGTGCGCTCTAATACAGCGCCTCTAGCGGTCAGCACGGTCATTTTCGTGTACTGCACACTAGGTACCCAGAGCAGAAAAATGTGAACTCACGGGCGACCAGCAGATGAGCTTGTCGGTGGTTGGGTCTTCGACGAGCTTCCAGAGCTTGCCTAGGAAGGCTGGCACGCTCGTGCCCATCTCACCGATGGTATGCATGCCAGTGCGCTCCTCTTGTCCCGTTGTGCTGCTACCGCTGCTGCTACTACTACTGACGTCCTCCACTTCTTCGGCGGCTCGACTCGTCGGGAGTTTCCTCTGACTCCTCGACGTCGCCTCCTGCTGCTGCTGCTTCAGTTTTGACTCTATGGTTCCGACTTCCGGGAAAATTTCTCTTTACATCTCAGTCCGCGACCCGCGGACCACAACACACAGCTCTGATGTTTAGGCAAACGTTTTTAAACGCGGACAGACGAGTCGTCTCGCGTAATGTGTTCGCGAGGGGACACAATATTTATACGAACTATACACACTGTACTTGGGAACGACGTAGGTATAACGAAAACGAGAGACACAATAATGGCCGCTCTATCCTGACCCACTGCGCCTCGAGCGACACGAACCAACTAATACTTTTTAACTCTGGTGAGAGCATCAGTTGCGCGAGCTGCTGTTGAAGGCGCACACGGCGTTTTCTTGATCAGCTGAAAAATTATATCAACCCAAGGCTGCGCCACACTAGCGGATGTTAACCCGCAGAGCCACCTGCGCGCGCAGCCGTTTCGCGGTTGCTTTATTATTGTTATTATTATTTTGCGGAGAACGGTCGTCACCTGATATATACGATTGATGTTCGACTTGCGCTGATGATAGGATATTTCGGAGATGATTTTCGGTCGTTCTTTCTAGGAAATCAGGAGGATAAAGTTGATGTATGTCGTCCGCGAATTCGTAAAAATTATTGCGCGGCTGTCGTTCAAAATCTCGTCTGTCGTCACGTGGTCATCAAGGTTTTCGTCGCGACTCGCGAGAAAATACATCAGTTTCATACCCGGATTGAATATGCTGCGCGACTTGTTGTTTCTTAATTTTCAAAATAAAATGCTATTATTAGCAAAAGAGATTTTTAGGAAAAAAAAATTTGTCGTATACACGGCTTTTGTTTATATATATATATAGTTGGTGGTGTAATTGGATACGAAATAATCGTTCATTAGTAGACGCGCATGATAGTTTAGATTTAGATGAATTCGGGCGCCACTATAAAAGTAATAAACGATGAAATATTCCACGTGGTATTAAACGTTTCCCGACGTATAATAATGTTGTATACATTTCAGTTATACAGAAATTCTTGTGTACTTTGTTCACGTAATATCATGACCATTAAGTAATAATTGATTTCTTTTGCATCATATAGGCACAAAGAGATCGATGTTTTATTTAATAATGATTGTCATTATGTAACGGAAACGTTAAAAGTTTTATAGCAGTTTCGTAACATTGAAACCAATGGCATATTTCGGCTAGAATTTAAAATTAATATTTTTACAAAAGTTTGATAATATATGTATATCATCAATCAATCGACAATATGTTACTTTAAATTTAATTTCTTCGATATAATATATTATGACAGGCATACATACATACATATCAATATCATATGTGTATCAAAATGGGTCACGTATCAACCAAATTCTCACACATAAACGTTTATAAACGTATATTATTATGTTATATAATATCATCGTCTGAAATTATTTAAACAATAAGGAATATGTGAATTTCATGGCATACTTATATATTTTGTATTATATAGCGATAATGTGAAATATATAATTATAGAGAAACCTGATAAAGATATTTATAACTTGAAATTATTTTATTTTGGAGCAAAAAGTTTTTCACGTCAGTGCTCAAGTGCTTGTAAAGTAAGTTGATTTTACGCAATATAACCGTCATTTATTATTTATAAGTGAATAAAATATTAAAAAGAGTGCTTCGTCAATCAACGGTGCTGACAGGTGCATGCAACAGCTGTTTATATAAAATTATTCTAATTTGCAAACATTTTTAATAAGACAGTAAATTGTAACATAAATAATTAGTATATTTTTTATTGTTGTAGACATATTTCAAAGACAAAGATTATATAATAAAGTTGCAAATTCAGGATTTCAGTGCGTTTGATATAATTTTGTAATTCCCGCCAAAATAAAATATTTCCGCTAAACTTCTGCGCTTGCGCAAATAACATTATCGTACCATAACATAACCTTCAAGTACAACACTAAAATATGGAGTGTGAAATAAACTTATTTTAATTTTTATTTTAAATTAGTTATATTTATTGTCAACGGTAAACAAAAAAGGATCAACCATGTTGAGTTGGAAATCAAAAGCAAGTGTTGGCTGTACAGTTGCGAAATCGTTACTTGCCGCAACTCCTAATCCTGTTGTTCAACAAACACGAGTAAGAAATTTATATGATTATATGTTAATGTCGATAATGTATCTTTGTGAATATTTTTATTATTTGTCAATTAATTCTTCTTTTAGAACACTATGGTTTTAAAAAGAGTGAATGAGCCACTATTGAATAGGAAGGGAGGTAAACCTCACAAAATGAAAAATAAGCACTTTATTTATGAAATTGTTGAAAATACCTCATTAAAGAAAAGACCACCTTTGGACATTATTTTAACTCAATATGTTGAAGGATATGGAGAAAAAGGAGAAAAATTGAGTTTGAAACCAACCAAGGCTTATAACGAGTTTTTATTACCAGGATTAGCTGTCTATGCGTCTCCTCAAAATGTAGAAAAGTATTTGGTGGCTTCAAAAACAGAAAGAAAAACCTACAGCTCTTTATTTGTTCCAATGACAATAAAAATATTGAGCAGATTCTGTTTAATTGTTAATATGTCCATAGAAAATCCTTGGGTGATAGAAAAATGGCATATCAGGGCAAATTTTAGAAGAATTGGATTTACAGTACCCGAAGATGCCATTACAATGCCAGAAAAAGAGATCTCTGGTCCTAATTTAGATTTTGAAAATAAACAGTTTTATGTTACAATTACAATAAACAAAACAGAAAAAGTGATTGTACGATGTAGACTACATCACGACACCTACGATATGAGCAAGCAACTTTCTGAAATGCAAGAAGGCTACTTTCTTGCTGAAACAGAAGCTATATTCCCTGAAGATCAGGAACTGATTGATTCTCTTCCAAGATCAGAACGAAAAAAAGTCTAAAAAAATAATTTGTTAAAGTTTGTTAATTTTTTAAGATACAAATAAATAAATAAATAAATAAATAGTCGAATTGATTTTTTCTGATTATTTTTTGCTGCACAGTTTGAATTTCGTCAAATATTTTGATAAGCTGCATCAATAATCTGAGCAATCTAGAGTATATAATTAGATCCAAACTAGCACACCCTGGCACAATCAATAATTCAATTCAGTTCTAACTTCAGCTTTCAAGATCCAGTTCATAACAGTAACATGTTGTGGTTCAAAATTTGTAACACAAAAGTGAAAGATAATTTTCAAAATTAAATTTTTCTTGTTATTACATAGTTATTGTAAATTTTATAACAAAATGGAAGAAAAATATTTTATTTGGGACGAAATATACGAAGGCCTAGTTTTGTCAGGGTAGGTATATACAAAACAATTAATTCGAATCCGAGAAAATTTACGGCGACATTTCTGCCTAAAATTTTTTGTGTTTTACAGACCATCTAAGGCTGAAGATGAAAAAAAGAAAGACAATAGGAAAAAATCACAGGTCACGGAGACGAAAATTTATTGCCCTCATAAACGTCTAATTTTCAATTTCAAAGAGACGTTAAACTTCTCCGAACAGGTTAATAAATTTTTTTAACGCTTTCTCGGCAGTAAAAAAGTTTCAAGTAAGTTTGTTATGCTCCTAATTGGCACGAAAACAACCGGAGAAATAGCGTCGAAGTAGTTCAAAGAAGTGCAAGTATATAATCATTCTAGACAGCTCAGATCGCGCGATAATAACATAAATTATCTCTTTTCAAAAGAAAACAAATTATATCATTACGCATCCCTTACTCATTTCTGCACATATTATAATAATGTTGGTATAATTTTACCGAAATTTTCAATCAGTAGCAAACTATATATTCAATCAAAAGGAAAAAATATAATAACATTAAAAAAGCCTCTTTATTCCCATAACAGACAAAGTTTCGCAAACACTATCTGCGCCCTCAATCATCCCCAGATGTGATCCTCCTCCAGGACGTCAAGGACCTGGTGCTTTATCTATTGTCATCTCCATCTAGCCTGGAATTGATCGGTTTCCTGCACTTACCGATCGTCGATCGGTTTCTGCGCGCCCTGATCCTCTATCTACAGCACTACCTGACCACCTGGTCCGAACTCGGAGCAAAACGTGCTGCCACAGCAAAAAGAGCCTCGAATCCCCTTGCCGGAGGTGCAAGGGTCCAGCGTGCCGAGGAGATGCGCGCGCTGAGGTGCCTCCTTGCCAGGGAGTATACCGATCTCCTGATGAGCTGTCAAAGCGATACTAGGAGGTACCATCACGCCGGAGGTGGCGTCGCGTCCTTCGCCCAGAGCAATCCTGAGAAGGATCTCAGGATCTACGAGGGACTAATACAGTTCGCCCATAGGGTGGCCTGGATCGCCTTGGAGCGCAAGCAAAAGGAGCTGATCGGTATGGCTTATATCTAACTTTTGTTTAGAAAAAATATATATATGTGAATCCGCTAAGTAATACAAAAGTCATTATTTCTGCATCGCTCGTCATCGGCGCATTAGAGGTAGAAATGCATCGGCTGTTTAGAACCGAAGCGTTCAACACTGCTAAAAGAAAGTGCAGTGAAAGCTATTGGGAAGTGCCGGAGGACGAGCGCTGGATACTCTACGGGCCGCGGATTCCCGCGCGGCGGAAAATTCTCTGCAACTCTCCGCTGCCCCACGAGGTTCTCTATACCGATTGCGACTACCGCATCTTGTCCGTCGGTAATTATATATTTAGCTGTAATACATAATGCATTTATTTATACACAGCGCCGAAAAAAGCATTTTTTTTTTATGTCGTTATACAAGTTATAATATGAGCAAATAATTTACTGTGGAGCGTGTTTTTGTGTAACATTGTTTTATTTTCATAACAAATGATTCCAGCGTTTCGTTGCATATCGGTTTTGCTCAATACAGGCTGCATATAATTTTGCGTTTTTTATATAATTACACAACATTGCGTACGACGATTAATTTATATTATAGGTTTCACGAACGAGTCTCGAGATCCTCGAATTGCGTATCTGGAGAACGCGCTCCTCGCCAGAGAAGAGGACCTGCCACGACTGGGAATCAAGGTGGGAATTTTGGGTCTGCCTCGGACGGACTTTGATTTATTGCTGATACCTCAGGCAACCGAGGACGATCAGGCGATGCTCGACGATGCACCGGTCGAAGACGTCGAGGTGAGATTTTCCTTTTTCTTGTGTAGCTAATACATGAACCAAGTAAACGAGAAAGATGGACTTTATATAGTTTCGTTGTAAGACCTCGAGATTGTCGAAAGGCTTCACAGAAATTTACGCACTTCTGATACAGTCGTCAAACGCCAGGCTATACTATGTTAATTGCTCGGTAATATCGATACTATGCATTCGGATCATCTATACTTCAAAGCAATGAGATATAATGATAATGATGTTTAAAAATAAATTATCTCTAATAGTGTGTTTAATGATGTTCAAAAAATAAGCCGTAAATAAGTGACAGAAAATTTTAATAAATTTACTGTAAATATTGACAATTTAAACTGTCATTTTTAGAGTGCCAGAGTAAAATAAATTTATTAAAGCCCTCTGATAAACTATAAGGGCGTTGATGAATTTATTTTATTTAGGAGGCTTTTTTTTAATTGAATGCAAAATTTACAGAAAAAAATTATTGTTTTACAGAAAGCAGACGATTATGAAACGCTGATGCCTCCCTGCGGTTCTGATCCAGAGTTGACGAAGCCGTTCCCACTGATGGACAGATCGAGCCCGCGTTACGTAGGCGACGAGAAAATTCGTAATGATAGCAGAAAAAAGTGGATGAAGCACGAGCTGATGCGCGCCACCACTAATTACGCAGAGGTCCAATCCATATCGATAACGAACTGATGGCAAGGGCTACGTAGGGGTTGTGATGAGATACAAAATGAAATTGTTTTCTCTGTTATATTTTTTTCATTCTTCTGTAAAAAATTTATTTGCGTCGCGACTACGTTTCTCGGATGCACGTTGTTATAAAGATTTTTCTATACATCTATCATTAATGTTGATGTTGTTGTTGTTCACTTCGTCTATCTATAAACAATGAGAGACAGCGAGAGAAGTTAATGAAATTACGTAACGAACGTATAAATAATGTACAATTGGACAATGGCCTGTGAGCATTTCCAGCTTATGAAATAATTTAAATAAATTAATGAAAAAAAAAAGAAAATAAAAAATACTGACGTGATATATGAAACTAATTGTAAGTGCAACGGTGTATATTGTCGATCGCGTATACTATATAAAAAAATACTAACATATATTTGTTATTGTAGCATGAGGGACTAAATATAAAAGTAAGCACTATAAGCAATGTAAAAAATACGCTTATCATATAATTGGTATACAGCCTGATGAGAATGGTAATAATGATAATTATTATACAAGGGCGTACACGTTACAGTATTTATCCGGTGGAAAAATAATTTCGTTGCTTTTCCACCGCAGATTACCTACGCTTGTATATTTAAACGTAATGAATCTCTACTCTTTTGTTTTCCCGTTAAATTACAAGTAAATTCTAGCGCAATTAATTACACCCCAATGTGGGGAACTTTCTTTTTGTCATCCAGTTGCAGAACTATTATTTTTTACGTTTAAAACCACTTTTTTAAATGATGCTAATGTCAAATTTAGTTCACTATTGAAATTTGCAGAAATTTGTAAATTCATTACATACGTTACAACGATTCTTAAGTGTTTACAATTGTTTCTTGTTCAGTCCAAATAAATTTTTTTTTATACGAGCACTGAGTTTGTTGGATAGTATTATGTAAGATCTTATTTTCAAATGTATATCTTTTACAAATCTACATACAAACTTTACCGACCAAGTTGGCTGAAATAAATTGTTTAATTCTATTACATTTTTAAATCTATGTTTGTCATATGAAATATATGTTAATGTTGAATTGATAATTCATCAAAAATTTAACTGTGAATAAAGACAATGAAAAGGCTTAATAACTTTTAATTTAAATGTACCCGTTTTATACACAAAGTAATCTATTTGTAACTACAAAAAGTGTTCTTTTTTGCACTTACAAACAAACTGCCCTGTTATAGTTTTTCAATTTAAATAATTTGTTCGCCACTAAACATTAAAATTATGAAATTAGGATTTTTAATAACTTCAATGGTTTTTTTTTATAAAAAATCGTAGCATGTTTATTACAACAAAAAAATCGAAGGTACTTTTTACGTGTTCTTTTTTCGCATATCGTCTACTGAACAAAGTGCGATCTAGTAGGTCTACCACTTTACACTTGTACAAGTGCCTGTGTGAATATAAATTGAAAAACAAAAGGATCAATTATAATCTATTTGGATTATGCAATATTTTACACGCGATTATACACACATCATTACAAGTCGATAAATAGCATTTTCATCGTGTAATTCAATTAATTTTCTAATCTCTACGCGAGAGATGTAATATAAACATATCATTTTTAATTTAATTGAACAATAATATACAAGTAAAAACTATATATAGCACATACTGAACTAAGCATTCAAACGTGTTTCCGGATCCTTTTGTTTTCAAAGAACTAAATTTTTTGCCTATTGATATTTCCTTCACTTTATTTAAAATTGTGTTACACGCGATCGTCGTTTGTGTTCATTTTGCTTTTTCCTTATTTTTTTTTTCACCAAGTTCTAATAACTGTTTAGAATAAGCACATATGAATACTCAATAACGCTTACACAAGGATCTGTACATGCTTGGCAACCAGCTAGTGACTCGCACTGTGCCCGCATATCATTGTTTCATACTTTATTTTACTCTCAAAAGACTCATACAACTCTCAAGACTCAAAAATCGTCCATACTCTTTCTTACGATATACAAAACGTACTCTTATGTGCACACAGCTTTCTTTCTCACCTAATGGCTATAGACAAAATATGAGAGAACGAATGGACTTAGTTTCGTTTCACACTACATTATGTTTTTTTCTTTAGTAAGACTCAAATCTACTGCCGTTAAATCTATAGGAGTTCTTGGGGGTTGAAAATGCTCAACCGATCGTTAGTGTTAATAATTACAATGCTATAATAGTTTATCCTCGTTTTTGCCCGGGAATAATGAGCTTAGATCCTCGTCTTAGATCTCGTTTACCGTTTTTTGTTCATTTTTTCTTTTATACAAATTATAGAGACCAGCCCGACGTTATTACGTTATTACAGAATACCACAATGTTTTTTTATACCACATTTACAGTCTTCTTCTAAATCAAAGAAGACATAAGAAAAGAAAAAAATCATTTTTTTTGTGAAACCACTCCGACTATGTAAGGACAACCAAATTAAATAGTCGAGTGTGAGTGTGATACGCAACAATATTCATAATACATACGAACGTGCGCGTGTATACATGACACCTAAAAAAAACAATTTACAACGCTGCAGCAGTGATAAGCCATCGTCCTGCCTCTCGACGCTCTTACAAAAAGGAACACGTGCTTTGCTGTCTTAGTGTCCGTCGTTTACTGAGGCGGTGGGGGCTACGAGGCTATGTCCGACATGAGTTGGGCAAGTAAAGCTGGCTCTAGGAGCCCATGCGTCTGGCCCATGCGCTCCAGGTTCCTCACATCCTTGTCGAAAGCTTCGACCGCCCGTTCGAGCTCTTCCTCCTCCTCGCGCGATGGCTCGTAGTCACCATTTCTGCCTTCTACAAAATTGAAGAAACAAGCGTAATGAAAAGTGAAGCAGAGGGGTTGCGTCTTGGTCGTCGCCTTGAGAAACAACAATAAATTTGATTGACCATCAAATTAAGAAATAAAATTAATTGAACGAATCTTAAAGCGACAACCATCAGGATATCAGGGAGACTCTCGCAATTACCGATGAACAGGTCATTGAAAGCGTCGGCTGGCAGATTATTGAGTACGTTCTCAAAGTCATGCTCGGAGGTGTGATCCAGCGAGGCGAAAACCTCGTGGTCGTCGAGTTCGACTTTGAGCCCGGGGCCGAGACCTAACGAGCCGATGTCCAAGCCAAGATTGCCGAGGTTCGTTATCGCGTTGGGCGCTATGTGCGGTGACACCGCGTTCAGGTTGTTCAGCGTCTTGGTGTGGATCTCGTTTGCCGAGGCGATGATGGGACTCGTGAAGTGGTTCTCGTCAGGCACCATCAGCTGGTGATGCGGGTGTGTCACGGCTGCCGCCGCAGGGATGGCCACCGGAGTCATCATCGGAGGGACCTGTTGTATCGGGACCGATACCGTCACCGGTGGCAGGGGTGCTACAGCTGCTGCCTTGACGTCTAGCTTGCCGCCGCCGCTACTACTGCTACCAGAGGGTGGCCTCTTGCGCTTCTTGGGCCTGGACTTGGGTTTGCTGGGCCTCGGACTCGTCGTCGTTGGGGTAGCAGATGTTGAGACGACAGGTTGCGCGACACACGGAGTAGCTGGCGAGCTGGGCTTCTTGCTGCGCGCCTTCTTTGGTTTGGACTCCTGAGCTCGGCGATGATAGTTGTCCCGCTTCCTCGCGTGCTCTGGACAGAGCGGCAACTCGTGCGCCACATCGAACACGGGAATGCAGCATTGAGTGTTGTCACTGAACTTGGCCGTGCAGTGCTCGAACAGTAGCTGGTCAGTGTTGAGCATGATATGACGCGAGCAGTGCCGTGTGCAGGGAAGCGAATTTTGTTGACAACCGTCCGCTCCACAGGGCCCACCGACCACCAGGGGCCCATCCGTAATCTTGCTACCGGCTCTCGAACCGCCAAGGATTCGGGCCGTCGTCGTAGGGTCCCGAATTGCGGCCGCCAACAGAACTCGGGTCTTGTTCTTCAGGCTGACTTTCATCTCCTCATCCTCTGTCTGGAGCTGGTGCAGCTGTCGTTGAAGCTGGGAGTGAAGCTGAGCCAGACGACTCGTTCTAGCTGAGGAAGGTTCCAACTCGCCAGCGTACCAGTGACGCTGATATGTCTGAAGTTCATCTCCACTGGACTCACTGTCTGATATCTCTTCGCCAGCTCTTGGATAGTACTGAAGTGTGTGGTCCCTACATTTACGTTTTGCTTTTAATCGTTGTAAATTTTTCAGATGCCTCTGCTTTTGCTGTAACGCATACTGGTGAGCTTGATGCAAATGCTTGGCTGCACTGCTTTCGACATCTGAACCTGGTTCTGTTTTGAACACAGTGCTTAGCGTGGGCTCTGTTTTGATTTTGGTCTTCAAACATTTCCCTTTCGACTTGTTCCTGTTTGTGTTTGGTATTTTTGAATTTTTTGGAGCTATCAACTTTATGTTTTTGCCGCCTGTTGATACAACAAACGGCTGCTCCGTATCGTTAAACACATAAGGATCTACACCTTTCTGCGTGTCTGAATTTTGAAGGTGCGAAAGTTTGAAGCGATCGGAAAATTTTAATTTATTGTCCATGCTTGGCTGCTTCGAGTTTAAGATCTTCATTGGTTGATACTTTTCTTGACCTTTGCGATAACTGCATAATAAAACCCTTCAAACTCCTTTTATACTGGGTCAGACTTAATCGAAGGCAGTTGCAGAGATACACGTTATTCTCATACTGCTCGAGTTGGTTGCCAATCTCAAATCACTTGTATATCGGATTGCTCAAAATATATTTCATGTTTCTGCACTTGCGGTATTCAACTGTTACATCTCTACGGCGGAAAATATAAGCTCCTACTTATTTATTAATCTTGTGCATCCACAACTGTTCTGACTACTTATATTTATACTGAAGTGTTTACTTGACAAAATGCTCGCATCTGCAACCATGCAATCAGTTTGTAAATAACTTTTCATAGTTGCCCTCGCTCACTTAAAATTATTCTCTTAAAAGTAGAAGCAAAGTCTTTGTTCTCTCATTTACACCAAAGATTTCAGTATGTTTATCAACGGTACTTGTCCAGTCTTCAATCAACATAAACAATTCATCTCCTACATGGCCCTCAGTCCAGCTCCAAAACAAGGCAATCGCAGGCTTCGTCAGTGGGCATCACACAGTTCTCTTCGAACACAGCACTGAGCAAAACCCACGCAGAAGATCGTATCCACACACAGTAGCACTCCTGGGATCAGAATTCAGTGATTTCCAGGCTCAAACACTGCTGACAAATCGAAAAATAGCCGATGTAGTACAGACTCTACGTGAGATGCGATTTTTAGGTTATGTCGTCCTTGTTTTTTGACAACTGCACTGGTTGGCAGCAGCTCGACTCGGGCCTCGATTCGAGGTCGTCGAGGAGACTTCGCAGTTCGGGTGGCCCTCGTAGATGCCGAGGACGCGGGGGGGTTAGAAAATTTTTTTGCAACGACACTCTCTCACGCAAAAGCGAGTAAGAGAGAGAGGCCCGCTCTGTCGGTCAGCCTTGTCAATCGTCCGTCTCTCTCTTGCTCGCAGCGCTGCTATACGTCCGTGTGTATTTATCTTGCGTCGTTGTGTGCGAGCGCGCTCTATACGAACATCGACGTATTTCTTCCCACTACTATCACTGTAGCGCGTGTGTACAACTTCGTAACATGTATATGTGTATATTGTATATACATATATAGCGAAGCGTAGGAAGCGTATAATATTCCTGATCAGCAACTTTCTCTCTCTCTCTCTCTCCCTCTCTCTCGTCGGTGTAATATGCGTCTTGGGCTAGCTATGTATAGGTATATATATGCGTATATATGTATATTCTCGAGAGCCCTGCGCAAATCTGTCCGACGATGACTTTGAGAGCAGCGATCACGTCGTGCCCGGAATATAACTGGCGCGATTTCCTCGATCGAGGCAGAGAGATATGCAGCAGCAGTAGCGCGCGACGTCCTCACTTGGGGTCGCGCACACACAACATTCAACATTCAACGTCAATAATAACATTAGGAGAGAGCCGTGCACATACACAAAGACAAGGCCTAACCGTAAGCCAGTCGCGCTCTTGCTCTGTGCGTGTATATGTGGGTGTGCGCGCAAGCACGCGATACGATAAGACTGTGTTGGTGAGCTATCGACGTTGCCTTTGTGGTGGTAAGCTGTTGGAGAGGCGCGTGAACGTGACTGTACTCCGCTCTCGCGCACGCGCCAGCTCGTAGTATTTTACTTGCGCAGCAATTACTCTACGCACTCTACACGATGTATGTATGTACGAGAGCAGCTTTTGATTACCAGGTAATTTATTGAATAACTAATGTTATTTCTCGGAATCGCGCTACGATTAAGAAAGCTAACGGACTAACGGTCGCATTTATAACCTATATTTTCTAGTTTTTCATTTTCTTTTACAAGTTATTACACAAGCTAGTTTGCCTTTGGCCGGTTAGAGAAGTTCGTATTTAGGTATATCTTATACTAATATCTAATAAAAGAAGTATTTGTGATCTACGAGCATTCCTTAAAAAATCTTCCTGACCATCTTTTCGTAACGGTCGTTTTTGAACCAAAATAGGGTTATACATTGTTGCATTATTGATTATAATGTGAAAAAACAAAAGTCTTCTGGGAGCTGTTTTCAACTGTTGTTCTCGATCTATATGTTATAAGTGTATAGCATTAGTACTTATACGATATTTTTTGACAACTTGGTGCAACCTGCTATTTATATATCGAAACTTTTGAGTACATTAATAATTAAGTTAGGATAGTTATAATATTAAATTAGTATATTAGCCCACAAAATCTACTAAAGTAATTTGCATTAACATTGTTTGAAATCGGTATATTGTATAGAAGATATCAGTTTTATACTGTATTCTACGCATGAACTTTTTACAAGTAAGAAATGCCCTCGATCCATACCGCGCATCACGAGGAAGTAACAAATTTTTATTTATAAAACGTTGATTCTCCATACTTGCAAAATAAATTACTCAACAAAGTTTTACTATCGAGTCTGTATGATAGTAGATGCTGGCCTGTTACGACGAAATTCCCGTTATAAAATATAATAAAGCTTTATATAACCTCACTTTCTCGGGCAATTTTAAATTATTTACGCTGGTATACATATATATACATACAAGTATATATTTCACGTAGACTTAGAATTTCGAGCATGAGCGCGAATCTTCCCTTTTTAATGGCCCGTTCTTTTATCTGTATATTTAGGCCAGAAACGCGTATATTGCGATTCGCGAATCCGTGCTTTTTCTCTTCATCGTGGTGCAGGGACGTGCTTTGCGCGAATGTGTATGCGAAAATAGATAGGAGACAGTGCGATGCGCCACTTTATATCGCGCTTTTATTAAATAGAGACGAGATACTACCCGCGATATCGATTCAAGATTTTTCATCCTATTGTGTG
This sequence comes from Cecidostiba fungosa, assembly GCA_900474305.1. Lineage (NCBI taxonomy): Eukaryota > Metazoa > Arthropoda > Insecta > Hymenoptera > Pteromalidae > Cecidostiba > Cecidostiba fungosa. The sequence goes on along the minus strand of UCOJ01000190.1, from coordinate 43,226 downwards.
ATTTTACGATCTGATCTCGGTTCTGGTTGAATCAAGTAGATACTAGATATAGCAAAATGACTTAAGATCTTGTTATTTTTATCAATTTTTTGTTCACATGCATGACAAATATTTGCGCGAAGTGGTTTTATTATTCTCAGAGATACTTAAAGTATAACTAATAACTTATAGTTTAATGTAACGTCAACGAATATAGAATTGGTAACGTAGACAATTATATAAAAAGTTATCGCTTCAATGTGCCCTTTTAAATTTATTTTTTGCTATATAATTTAAATTTTGTAATAGAAAAAAAGATATAATTTGTTTCCATTATATGCTGATATTTTTTTTTATAATTTGACAAAAATGAAAATTCGATTTTGTTGTTATTACTTTTCCGTAATTGCGGTTATGTAAGATTACAATAATCGCTAATAATAATAATAATAATAAATTGTTCAAATTGAAGAACTTTGAAACCAAACCACAATACAGAATTATTTTTCAAACACCCTATTTTATCGACCGATGTTATCAGTCGGTATTGTAGAAAGAAAGGTTTCTTTGTAAGTTACCACCTAGATGACGCTCACGGTGTTAAAAGAGCCAACTATGGACATTGTGATCATTAATGTTTAATAATAATTATTATCACACAGTTATTAACTTGAAAAAATAAGTATGTATGCTTTTATTAAGAGAGTTGTATTTACCAAATCATTTCTTATCGGATTTAAATTATAATTCTGTTGGTATTATAGCTAGAATAAGGGAAGGGAAAATAATGCAGCTTAAGGGTAAGGTAAATGATGAAGAAGTGTTAAAATCTACACAAAAAACAAGACACATTTGATATTCTGGTCTATTACTGATTTATTTGCTTCATTTTTGATCGAAATATAAAATTTCATTATAGATATTTTTGGATTCGATTGTTTTCAGCAACTTTACATATATTTCTTCGGTATTCGGAATGTGTTGCTGGAGTTTATAATATATTGTATTTTTTTAATTTCATTTTTTTTTTTTTTTTTTAATGACTAGCATACAATTATTTTTATGGTACACACAATAAATAAGATTTACAACCAAACAGCACGCACACGCATAATACATCAAATATGTTTAAATACACAAATATTTTTTTGTAGCGTGAAAGTGCAAGTTTTTTTTTAATAAAAATTGTACTTCTATTATTTTTATATCTTGAATATTTTTAAAATAAACTTGCATTTTCACTCCATTGTACATATTATTATAGACACTCAGGAATAAATAAAAAATATATAAATTGCTTAATAATAACTTATATATAATATAAATAAATGATACAAACATATAAATAATTGTAAAATGAATGTCTTTATAATCTACACGAAAACGTTTATAATCTTACATATTATTGATTTCGTAATTTTAAATCGATAATGAATGGTGGTCTTAATTCTAAAAGTAGAATATAGTTAAATTCGATTTAATACGTCCACAATGAAATTACCTATTCGCTGTGCACGTAAACGACTAAAAGTGGCTCCGATCACTTATTAAGTACATTAAATATTATATATTTTAAAGACTAGGGTTTTATCCATGGATTGAGATCAGTTACTTTACTAAGCTGTCCAAAACTAAAAAGTTATCTTTTGAAAAAATTAAAAACAAATGTTTTTATGACTATATTTAACATTTTTTTACCAACAAAATTTTTGAAAAGACAAGCTGTTCGAGTTGTTATCCATGGATCTTGTGACTAGAGGACACTCTTTTATAATATATTTTCATATATTACTCTGACTTACGACTATGACTAGAATATACTTTTTGTCTTATCTTTCACGAAGTGATCAGGTCGACGCCTTTAATCTTTACTTCTGAAATTTCTACTGTAAAAACTATAGCCGGTTTATTGTCATTTAAGTAAATTAATTATAAACTAAGCGACTAGAGTATTTTTTAATCTAAGCTTAAAAATAATGTGACTAGATTTTTACTTCGTTTTTTGACTTTTATAGCATGATTGGATAAATTGATAAATTAATAGTACAGTAGGCAGGTTCGCTCGAATATCCTGAAATGACACTATAAATGACTATATGGTATACACATCCGACAGAAAAGAAACTTATGCACAGCCTCCTAATACTAATACAGGACTTTAATACGAAATTACGTATATGATTAGGTTAAATTTACAGAAAGACGGTTGGCCTGATTTGTGAATGAAATAGCAATGCTGAAACTATCCTCGATGATTCATACGCGAGACGTCTTCGTTCTAGTCTTAAATATCCGCCTGCGCATTGCGAAAATTTTTGAACAAAGACGCGTCGCGAGTGCAATTTTCGACGGAGCTTTTGAACTTACTAACTAAAAATCAGTTGAGTTTTCTCTCTTTTATGTAGCTGCCTTTTTGAGCATTTGTAGGAGAATATGAAAGTTTACACGAGTAATAGAATCGGTGTTGATACTTAGAATGACTAGATAGTAAGGTGATATGACGTCATACATAGGCACTTGGTGCATTTTTGGCATGACTGCAAAATTCACCGAATGAATAATTGATAATATGTCAATGATGTAAATTTTCTAAGTTTGACTTTATTAATTAGTCGATTGCATATTGTGTACCCGAAATAATAAAATATTCGTTTATAAGCTTTTATATATTTCCATAAATTTTTTTTTATAATTTGGTGATATTTAAATGCAATAATTCATTTCGGTGAATTTAGTATACAAGTTACGATTGCAGATTAGTTTATTTACTGGCACGTTCCCCACAGTGTTTAAAATTAAACATATGCTTAAATTAAAAGTGACTAGAAGCAATTAATTTGATTCATTCAAGAACTAAAATTAAACTTAATCCTGATAATACTGAGAATTTTCTCGGTACATGCGAGATCATTGAAAAACTTAGCCTACTTTATATTTGGTTCGTGATCTGTATGGCAGCTTATTCACGGGCAGTGTCAGCTAGTTTGAATAATTTGAAAATGAAAAATTAATGTCAAATCAAAATTATAAGTTCACACATTAATACTAGGACTATCATTTATGATAAATAATTTTTTTTTCTGATATTAATTTATTTTGGCTATTCCAAATAAAAATTTAGAATTTTAGTATTTTTTTTAAGATATAAATAAAAAAGATTGCATATGAAGGGTGGCCTGCATGAAAACTCATTTAATGATGAATGAATTTCTAAGTTTTTAAAATTAATTTGACAAAAATTTCGAATCCATCGCGAGTGGCGAAAATTTTGTTGACTAGAAAACACTATGAAGTAATGACTAGACTTCTTTTTTTATACTTAAACTATGTGACTAGACTTTTTAGAGATGTTAGGCATTTCTAAACTTATGGGTGGAGGTTCCGCATTATGGGAATGTTTTGGTATGGAATGATATGTTAATACGAATTACAATTAATGCATGACTATGTAATTAAATGTAATTATATATCTAACTAAATTAAATTATATTGAAGTATGCCTAAATGTGTAACTTATGGAACTAAAAAATGGCCCTGTTGAAACTTACTTTTACCTAAATTAAATTTTTGATTACCTCCCAAAGTTAAACTAGAATTATTTTATGGCACCATTAGAATAATTTTTTCCAATGCCTGACTAGAAGAAGACTAGATTTTTTGTTTTCCTCTTGACTAGAGATTTATAATTTTGCGTGAAATTTTGAAATGACTAGAACAAAAATTAATATATAATATTATAATAAATGACTAGATTGTTGACTCTATTATATGACTAGATACCGTTGCCAATAACTAAGTTACACGTTTTTCCCATTTCTGCATCATTAACTCTACATACTGATTGGTCGGGTACTTAAAAACTAGTCTCACTAATGGATCCTTATATCTTAATTCGTTGCTCGCGCTTACATCGACAATCGGTAATTAGTCAGTCTCGTGAGTTAATTTTCAAAAATCGAGCGAACCGCCAAAAAGTATTTAATACATAATCTGTCATATCCCGTATTATAGTTTGAGAAATTAAAAAATAGCTTAAATCTGAAGTAGTTATCCCCGGAGTTTCACCTGTGAGTGCAGCATAGACCAAGCGGGCAAGTGTCCATCTTTAGAGCTGACGATGTTCCTTCCTCGATGTTGACAGGTTGGCGTTGGTGCGGACCCTTCAATTCAGTCGCGATATCTTCTATTGATTCTTCGACGAAGTATAATAAATTTTCTGATATTGATGTATCTTGATTATGATAATGATAGATACTTGAATGTTGAATTTTGAAGCGATGATCCAATTAATGACGTCTAATTACTGGTAGGATCTTGATCTTTATAAGTGAATTTTGAAATAATTTTGTTGGTCTTGATTATTAATTTAATCCTTGCGATGAGTGAAGTTCCAAATTCACTCACCTGTCAGAGTGTATGTAAATTTTTGCTGTGCGTACTTGCTGTTAGCTGTTTCCTTTTGTCCCGGTCAATTCATAACTGCTATCTTCAATTGACTAGATTGCATCGTTAGATCAATTTGGGTAATGACTAGAATGAACTGTTCCACCCGAAGAGTCGGGTCTTGATTATCGATCCTCACGTCGACATTGACAAATCCACGACCGCCGAGAGCGTAGGTACGAAAAAATAAATTGTACTCTCTTCATCAGTACTCCATGCACGTCTCTGCTATTTACAGTGCCATACATTCCTGCTCTTTATATGTACAAGCTGGACTCTCACTCCTCATCTCTCTCGCTCAAGGCCACCAAAGTATGATAGAAAAAACTTGCCCCGTATGTTCTTGAACGTGTTTCTCTCTCCCGCTGTCGATCTCTCCCAGTTTCAGTGGGTCGAAGTTCTTGTCTTCCTCTTTCCAGAATGACTTCCAATGTCTATCAGGGCACCAAAGCGGGGTCAGGAAGTAGCTTGGCAGCTTCCAACCCCGTCGAGCCATCGTCATCCAGCGGGTAGAAACACTGGGCTTGTCCAGGAACGTGTAGACGAGTCCATGGTGGTAGTGCGACTCGTCGGTGACTTCAATCGGCGACAAAGACCGACTGTCTCAGTCGCGTGACCCCCCGAGAGTGCCGGCCGGTATCGGGCCATGAGTCTCCGAGGGCCACGCAAGCGCACACACGCTCGCCTGGTCGCAGACTAACTACCCCACGAGTCGGCGAGCGGTAGCGTGCCTCGCGATGTCATCCCCACCCCTCGCGGCACGCGTACCCTTCCCCCACCACTGCGCTTGCCCCTCCGTTACGCCCACCACGTTCTATTGGCTCGGCGCTTCCCCCACTACTGAGGGCGCGCTGGGATTGGAGAACGCGACTCGCTGCTAGTCTCCTGGATGCGAAGCTGCAGGGTGCGAGTTTTTGGACGAGTGCACCGCTGGTGAACGGCACGCGTGCCGTGATTCGAATATTATGCATTTGAAAGCTCGACGATTTCGTCGGCTGCCCACGCGCGCAGGCGATGTTTTGACGGTTGGTTAATTAAACACGCTTCACGGCCCGCAGCGCGCGACTATATACCGTTCTATATCGCGTTGCTCGGCTCCCGTTTGCACCTTTGCTTTTTCGCTCTTTTGTGTGCCGCTATATGGGTTGGGATGGTTCATCGCATTGTAATGCTCACACTTGGAAAAGAGAGCGAAGCGTGCGTGGGCACGGATGAATGGATTGGCGAGAGCGCGCTTGTTGTAACGGATCGCGTTATATATACATACATAGGCTAACGGTCTTTTTGGCGAACGTTTTTTGGTAGTCGATAACTGGTGAGGGCGTTGAAATATAATTTATCGAGTGTCATTAATGGCGTGTAACAATACTGTGAATGTGGAATTGCATTTTTAGATGAGAAAAGAAAGAATCTATGCGAGAACTATTGAAAATCAGATAATTTATTGATAATAAAAATATTCTCACGTTTCGCATGAAAATCTGCAAATTATACTTAACGGTCGTACGTACGACAGCACGTTATGTTATTAGCGAACAACAGACGTGGGTACCTAATTATATATTTTTTCCACCCCCTAAACGCTGGTAAATACAGGCTGAACAACAAAAGGATATGGGACTGGAACGTAACAGTTGTCATCGTTTATTATTCCAATTATTGTACACTCACTACCTCTTAAATGGATTTTTATAGTTGTTATTTCCACGTTATCGAGAACAAAGAATTTTTTACAATAAATGTTTGTAGAGTAAACAAAAATTTATATGCGCAAAGGGCGGGTCAATCAAAATCAAACCCCCCCCCCAATGCAGGGTCAATATAACTCTAACGAGGTCCAGTTTGTAATGCAATTCAAAAATTTAATTGAAATAATTCTTCCAACTGACAAGATGAGTGCATTCGTATATAGAACACACGTCAGCAACCCTCTGCACAAAGTATAACCAACTCGTGTTCGCAGGTCAAGATTATACTTACTCGCGTATCTCAATTGTAAATGTCCATCATCAGACGCAGCTCTACTCGGGTACTTATCTACATCTGCATATTCATATACAAGCCATATACGAAGTATATACATAGCTGACCTACGGACAGTACATATATAGCTATATGTATATTTCAATTGCTACAGCCGGACAATTATATATGCGCGCGATCTGACCCCTGCTAAATTAAAGTCTTGTAAAAACAAATCGCTCCACTGGATTCGGCAAATACACGCTGGACCTTTGATTCGATTTAAAAATAGAAAAGAATAAACGCGGTCTAATAACTGCGTTATAGAATAAGAGACACGGAAATATGCGCGCGTATGGTGCGTGTAAGGTGGACTTGCACTTGCATACATTATATAACATCGCACAGTATATACGTCTTACGCACACGTATATTATACAAGGGTGCATACATTTTCCGTAGCGATGCGCGGCATCGGAGACCAGCCAGAATGTACGCAATATTTTTGCCATACAGCAAAATATACACTACCCATGCGAGACTACACATACTCACAGAAGGCTTCACTTTGCGTCTATCTATATATATATATATATATACACACATATATACAGGGGGAAGTAAGTTGCGCCCTACCGCCGAGCTTTTGCGCGCATTATGTATAGTATTGCGAGGGGGGAGGAAGGGAAGAGAGCAACAACAATGCGAGTAGCGTAGTTCGAGGGAGATACATACGCACACATACGTATATGCGTGAATTGAACGTTCGGGTGTATATATATAGAAAAGGTATAGACGAAAAGAGTAGCGACATAAGGTTCGCGCGATCAACGATCGGATTGTACATGCGTGTGGGCGCATACATATGGGAGAGAGATTCCTGTGTGCGAGCAACGGAGCATATCTTTGTTTTCGTATACGACGAGGCTCTCTTTTGATGATCGAGCGCGAGGTTTCGTAATTTTTCGACTCTGGGGGGGTGCAGGGATGCTTTGATTCGATGGTAAGAATTCGTTGGTTAGGGGTGGATCTAACTATATACCATACGCGGCTTCGGCTGATTATATGAACGCCTCTGTAGTGAAAAAGTCTGCTCTGGAATATAATATAATATTCCGGTGTAGTTGATCGGTATAGCGTGGGTTCGACTATACTGGTTTATTAGTGGTTGTGAGCGCTCGCGTACAACGTATAATATTTATTTCCTTTTGTACAATATACATTGTTTAGGTTTGTTACTATACTGGGAAAAAGATAATTGTGGACTAAGTAATGGGCGTATTTCGTTAAACGATAATATGATAGTTATTGAATATTATGCTTAGTTGTATATTTCATTTATAATTTAGATATATACGATAAATAATGGGTAATGTAAAAGTTGTGTTTGAATCCGTTGTTATGGAAAAATGCAGGTAGTCTAGAATTCTGCACAAATACATGTATCCCTCTTCTGCATTTTTATTAAAATTTACCCTAAATAACCGCAGATATCTCCTTACATCAATCGATCATTAACTTATATTGGGTTGAAGAAAAGCCCACCTCGTGTATATAAGAAACGATGAGGCAAAAGACTCATCCTCACAAATCCATCTCACACACAACATCCCCAAACAAATTCTCCAAAGCCCCTTAAAGAGAAAATAAAGTCAGCACTTATAAATACACAAGAATCAATACCAGTAGCCTTCGCGCCATAAAATTCCTCAGTATGTATATACCCAATACACGCGTTGATCAAAAGGCCTCACAAAGACTGCGTCTAAATAGCCCAACACTCCGCGTCCATATGTATAAACGCTATACGTCCCCCGACGTTTATCAGTCTCGCAAACGTGTATCGAAACTTGGACGACTGCATAGAATGTACTATACCCCCCTCGGACTGCATCACCTTCGGATTCGACACGCGTCGTAAAGGGAACGGCACGCGCCGCGAATCCGCATCTGTTTTGGTGGTACAGTCTTTCCCCTATACTTCCCCTGCTTTTGGTGCATCGTCTTGCCGTCGTCTTTTCCCCCAAATCCCCGGAGCAAATGGAGCGTCGCGATTCGATGGATAATAAAATTCATGGCCCGTGCAGATGCCCGTGATATAACATTCGAAATTCCGCGAGTTTCCATTGATATAGAGGTGCGGTATAGCTGCAGAGTGAGTATAAGTATTAGTTGACGGATCGTAATGAGAAGTTTAATGTGTCTTTGTGCGGGGGTTGCTCAGCTGCATCAGGGCTATACGATTGAATTGTTGCCCAGGCTAAACGACGCGTCGACGGTGATTAATGCGTGTGTCGATTCCAGAAATGCGATGGTCTGCTGATTGGTTTGATATTTTGCAGTGTAGCTATTATAGTTTAGGACACTTTACTGCATTATTTCATCGTTTGTTTTATATGTCAGCGACGATCAATTCTTATTTATTCTCAGCAACATTGAGAAAATAATCACTTTAGTTATTTATGTCCTGTTGTTACAATAGCGCGTCTTTTGAATAAGAAGATTTTCAATTGAAACCCTTTTTATTGTTGTTCCAGTCAACTAATAATAATAGTAGTCAACTAATAATAATAATAGTCAACTAATACTTGGATTCAAATTAAACAAAGTTCTTCGTCTTTAAGTTAGCCAATATTGATTATCAAGTTGACTATACTATTGGCCAAACTTTAATTGCGAATTCTCCACTTCAATCGGCCGATTATGACGCGGTCCAGCCAGTGCGGTCCTCAGTTTTTCTTGTATACAATTATGTAGACCCCGCTATTATTTAGAAAAAGATCTATTAAAAATTAAAGAAATAAATATTTTTTCTGCATTAGTTACAAACTATTATGGTTGATTCAATGCGGTACCTCTTAATGCATTATCCCATAGTTTATATATTCAACAGAAAATGCAGTGATTTCGCAATCATAACACATTACTTTTCCTCACTGAATGTTTACAATATTCTCGTATTTACGAGAATAAAAAACTAAACCAGAGCACATCAGCTGCAGCAGCACTTATCAGTCCGCGCGTAAAAATAACCTTCAGTACAGCACCAAACGTAATAATTGCGTTGCAGAGACCTCGAAGATGTATATACTGCGCATCGCAAAACATAAAAGCCGCGAGTATAGTAATGATCGACAATGCAAAAATATGTCGTTCTATCCCCTACGACAACTGAAAAACACACAATGCGGGCGTCGGAATTGCCATTCACGAGCCGCATTTTTCGACTTTCAGGTGCAATGCCGATCTAATATAGGGGCTTCGCGACCAAGGCTTCTCGACTACAAATATATACATACTGCGTCGCGCAGTTTTAATTACCGATTCCATTGTCGCTCTGTGTAATGAGGTCATTAAGCCAGACTCCCAAGGCTGACTTATGTATACGTCCCGATAAGAGAGCGCGCGAATTTATAATAGAATTGTTCGCGGTGAATCGCGGTGAGCGAGTGCTTCTGACGGTCCCCTGCTGATGGCGTTTTTTTTTGTTCGATATAAGGTATATATGTGGAAAGATCTGGAAATGTACTGTGAAATTTGGAAAAGGCTTTTTGAGCTTTGAAATTAATTAACACGTTTAATAGGATTTACAATTAGTTTTGGTACATAAAATACCAGAAAAACTTCGATATTGAAAAACAAGTTTACTCTAGCTCCCCTTAATGCATTTTCACTGAACAAACCTACTAGATCGACTCGCAGCAAACAATCATCAAAGCATTCGTAAAACGTTTTATCTAAATCGTTATACTCTCTCCCTCTCGTTCATCTAGTCCATCAGACACCTCGATAGTCCTCTCTCTCTCCTATACATACTGGCGTCCGGTTTTTCGGGGTCAGCGGCGTTGCAGAGATAAATGTCTGCCGATCACGCCCACGCAGTAATTATCTCGCGCCTCTGATGCATCACTGCCGAGCAGATGTGCCCCTTCGACTGGGCTGTTAAACCTTACGACCGGACATACATCATATACCGGCGTCTCTTTTCTCTCTGTGGAGCACGTGGCCACTGCGCGTTATGTATATACAAAGGTATTTTATCGTTATTCGTTGTCTGCTGCAGTATGCAGTGGCACTATAATTGATCGGAGCGTTGTTTTAACTGAGAACTACTTCGTTTAATGGAACGTGTATATAGACACAAGGCGGACTATGTCGGTTATGATTGTATATTAGTCTCTTTAATCGTAATGTTTTATTACCAGTAGCTCATCTGCGTTTTGGTATAAAGAGAAGTTACAAGCAAAAACACACGTATAAAATTCCTGACAATCACGGTATCAAGATAACGGAGCGTGCAGACACAGTCGAAAAACAAGCAGCTGCGGAGAGGACACGCGAGCCCATAACTTCCGGTGCCTAATCCGTAAAGGCAAGTCGCGTTATAGGTTTAATTAACTAATGCGCGGGCGCAAGTACCTATAGCTGCACGATTACGGCGCACTTTCTTACAATAAAACGGCACCCGTGTGACTTGTCCTATAGGTGCGCGTATATATATATATACGAAAACATTGCGGTCACGCTAGAGGAAATGGAAATGAGCGGTATCGATATACCAAAAGACTTTGCGCTACTATATAATACTGCCATGCGATATTCGCATTATCATCACAGAGTCGTTGCGCTTTTCAATTCTGCTGTTCAGTCGTATACGATATAATTTTTAATTATAATAAATATCAAAGAGAGGAAAAAGAGAAAGGCTGCACTGCAGAGGTATGTCTAACGTGTTCGCCTCGGTTAAACTGTTTAAAAGGACTATAAGGGCAAGGCCCTTTCGAAATTTGATCCCTGAGGAGCTCCTTATAGGAAGACACCCCCTCGAACCGCCACCTGGCGATCGCGATCCATTTCTTTGGCAAGTCACTCTCCAAGGTGTAACGGACCGCATTTCGGCCCGCCTCTCTCTCTTTCGCTCTTGTGTATATACCTATATTTATTATATTCTTTATAATGCACTCAGAAGAGAGAGAACTGATGCACACGGCGCGTGGCGGATGGCCCGTGCCCCCGTATATATATATATGTGCGCTCTTATAATGTTTGAATCGAATGCTGTGTGTGCTGAGGTATATGCATCTTCGACAGCTTGTAAGCAAACACAGCTGCCGCGACAGCGGCTCGATTTTTAAGAGAAGTCTGCTGCTGTTGCTGCTGCTGCTGATGCATCAGGTTGTTGTGTGTGTGTGCCTGATGCAGAGGCATTTTTATATTGCTTCGTTGATCGCTGCGCGAGATTTTTTGGTTTCAATGACGCTGAATTAGTCTTGATTGTAGATAATATATTATGTGAGATTATTTAAATTATAAATTTTACCGTTTTAATTTTCACTATACATATACATACGCGTCAATCCAAATTGATAAGTCTTTGTTCAGAAGCAGCAACTCACCCATCACATCAGGCGAGGCAAACAAAACCGACCAAATCGAATTTCCTCAAAGGACACACGTGCCGATAGGCCAAATCGATTTCATCTACTGCTCGCGTGTGGCCCAACTGTATAACATTATACATAAAGCACATGATAAAAAGTCGAATCGCGCGCTTCAAAACCGTTTCATCCGTCCAGTCATCCCCTGCGCGCATCTGCCCACTCTTATATACTCGCTCTAAAGTATCTCCGCCGGCCACGTGTCAATGGGATAAAAAAAACTGTACATCGTCTTATTCCCGGTTTTTTGTCAGTCCCCGACAAAAAAAAAGAAAGAGAAAGCGGTCGAGTCACGTATATATACCTATAGGTACATTATAAGTGGTGTAGAGTTTCGAGAGCTAGACACGCGTTTCATTAATAAATACAGCCGCTATATACTTCGGTGTGTACTGAGGGAGGAAAGAGGAGGATGTATATACATGTGTGTCCGCTGCGAAAAAGTACGGAGAATATGCGAAAGCGCGCGTATTATGTATAATTGCTCTCGCGACGGGGGCGATTACAATAGGGAGAATATTGTCTAGACCGGTATGATGTGAAAGAGAATTATTATACGAGAGAATATAGAGCTGGGCGGACTTTGTCGTAGTTTGTACGCGATCGTGGACTGTTTTTCTCTTCTTTTTTTTCTGTTGTTACTCTTTTGTATTTCTGAGAACCGAAGGTATAATACGTCTGGTTCTATACGTGATGTCTCGTATAGAAGGACGTATAATTACTTTTTTGTCGATTTCAATTATAATAATTTACGTATCTTCTTCTTAATTATTCACGCAGAAGCTTCCTTTGTATCAATACCGAAATTCGTACTTTGTGATCGTTGGTCAGTGATCGTGTTTATTTCCTGAGCTTATAATTCTTGCGAAAAAAATCGTACCAACTTCTTAAAGACGTGTATAATAACTTCGTCGCAGTATGTATTCGTTGGTCCCAACTAAGACTATAGCACAACTCAAAAAAGGCCTATTTTAATTTGCCATTATTATGGCACCAGAGTAAAATTAATTAATTTATATAGGACCTGATTTAAAGTATACGAATTATACTCAAGTTTATCAGGTCCGGAATTAATTTATATTTTACTTTAAAATAGGCCTATTTTGAGTTGTGCTAGTCTTCGTTCGAAAAGTTTGTATACGTCTGTTTTTTAAGTGTAACTACACGCAATTAATTCCTACCCGCACATGTGTTCGAGTAAATATTTTCACACCAAGGCTATGAAATAATGAAACAATCCTGTTGTATAGAATTATTTAAACAAAACCCATTCACCTCGCACGCTATATGTCGACAAAAAAAAGCGTCACTGAGAAATTCGCACACTTCTCTCTCTTAAAACAATCGAACCGACGACTCCCATCGAGTTAACCCGATCAAAAGCAACCGACACATCCACTCTCTCAGGTGTATACCTTACCGACACGTCGGTAGTGGCCACTCGATGACGTAACGCAGTTCCGTTCTTGTCCATCCGCTTATACATATACACCTATGTAGGAACTGGTCTGCTTCCGATTTCCCACGTTCTTCCGGACGACACTTCGCGCGTTGTCTTCTCGATCGGACGACTATATACGCGTATATAAGTATGAGCCTCTCGAGAGATTCGATCGAGCGGCGATACATTGTTCCGGTATCCCGACTATGATGATGCTATATATATGTATACACGTGCGCGCGTACGGGCGGGAGAAACAATGAGAGGGTATAATATACTCTTGTGTGCCTCGGTGTATCGTGGGACAGTGTGATAATGCGTGCTTTGTTTATTATTTTCGCACGGACGCGACGGCGTTGGGATTATTAATGCCAGACACATTGTAAATTTATTTAAAAAATTATCGATGAAATAAATTTATCCATTATCTTGTAACGCTTTCAGTATCTACTTTGCATTTACCAGCCGACAAAAATTCATCACGCACGAGTCAACCATCACAGGCCTATCCGGCGGGCATTTAGCACTGAGAGAAAGAGAGAGAGAGCCATATAATACGCGCGAGTCGCGTTCGCGTGGGCGTTATATACAGTATAGAAGCCAGAACGGCGTATATATAGCAGACCGCAACAGGTGGGCCCTTTCACGCAGACTCGTCATTCCCGTTTCGTACCCCCTATATACATCTCTCTAACCCTCTTGCGAACGCTCACTTTCACTCTTTCTCTTTGATGGGAGGGCGCGAGGAAGGATGTATATGTGTGTAATGTGCGCAGAGAGGGGTCGAGGGCTAATTGCGCGTCTCGAGTGATGCTATGTTGTTGACTGGAAGGGTTCTGATTTCTGCATTGAGAGAGTTTTTTTACTTTTGATGAGACTCTGAAATTTTCCTATTTTTCTTGAGATCGTATTATAAGTAGGTACAGATGACGCTTTTGATTAATAATTAAGCAACTCGACCGCACAAACTGTTTGGTTCCTGTAAATCATTTATGTGAGAGAGAGAGAAAAAGGGAATAAACAGTCGAAAATACCAGAGGGCACTTTTTACAACCGGCAATTCCGTATACTGCGCATAATGACATTCGTCGGATACCTATATATCGCTTACGAGCATTTTTCAGAACTGTATTTACGGGCACCTGTGGGACTTGTTCGTTACGTTTCACTGCCGTCGGACAAAATGTTACACGCTTGACATTTCTCATGCGCTCAATCTCTTACTCCATAATTTTCTCGACAAACGCGATATTTCATTCATAACAACAGCGTAAATAATTTCTTCTGCTCATTCGTATTTGTCCATAACAACTTTCTTCCCAAAAAAAAGCATCCGACCGCACAACTAAGCAAAAACTATCCCACTAGACACACATATCGTCCCACATTTCCCATAGCTCCTATATACACCAACGACATTTGGCATATTCGCAAGCCGGAAAAACGTACGCTATACACGCCTCTCCTTATTTATATATACCTATATAGTGCACAAATAATACGCGAACTCCGCGCGCCATATGTCTCGCGAGTCCTATGTATTTACGCAGGAGCTACATCACACGTATATACGTATAGGTCTTCGTCGCGGGGGTCGATCGTCCTGCTATATCATTTTCCCTGGGAACTCACTGCTACTGCTGCTGCTGTGTATTATCCACCCCCGTTCGTGGGAATCGGTCTCGTCGTTGGGCTTTGTTTTGACGGCTTCGTTAATGGCGATGCGAATGTCGATGGATGCTGCGTCGGCTATTTGTGTCTCGATTACTTTTCGGATCGTCATCCGGTTTAAATGGCGATATGATATATAAATTCATTACAAAGGCACGTGAGAAAAAAAGTTTCTTTTTTCGTCGTACTTGTACGAATTAATGTAGGTATTTATAACGTTAAAAATTATTATACGCGAGACGTGAAATTCGATGCGCGCTGGAGTAGTTCATGAATAATAATGAGCTCGTTTTACGTGCAGGCGATTAGAATTTTCAAAGTATCGATTTCCAGCATAAAATACTATATACTGCGGACGTACGTATATACAGTATCGATGAGGTGGTGTAATTCTTTTTTTTATATATTCAAAACTAAAAGCACTTAACACATCGTCACTCTGCCAAATTCTCAGAACGATCTCCGGAATACCTCTTTGTTCTGCAAAAGCTACAGAATAAGAAAACTTGCATAAATAATACACATAACAGAGAACGTGCCTATCCAGCCAGAAAACCAATATCAATTAAACATCCTAAAAACAGCGGCACGCGCGAATCAATTACACGAAGCGCGAGAACAACACGTTGCAAAGGGAGCGAATAAGAGAGAGAGAGAGAAACGAAGCCCTTATATGCGACAGCTGAATGACAGGTAACTGGGGAGGCTGTGACACCATAATACCCCAGTCGCCGCCACTACGAGACCGACGACGCCAATCGTCGAGATTGCCGAGAAAGAACGCGCGCGCGCGATAGCTGTCGTCAATTACTTATTCCGCGCGACACCATCACTTCTCCTTCTCTTCTTTTTTTTCTCTCTCGCTACTGTGGAATAAAGAGCCTCGTGTCATTTCACGTGGCTGTTTATTGTCTTTCACGCGGCGGCTGGTGTGGTATTTGTCCTGATGCTGGGCATCTGTAGTATATATATATAGGGCTTTGTTCTCCCTTTCTTTTAATTTCCAATTGTTTTTGGGGCCTATACTGTGTGTGCGTTGAATCTTATGGCGTTTTTGAAATTTATCTCGACGCTCAGCTCGTGAATATTTTGATGTATCGTCGCAGGGCTATGTTGTGTGTGCGCTGCATTACAAATTTCGGTAGGACGTATAGGAGATGAGTTATTTGTGTCCTATATGTATATGCGACAGTAGGCAAACGTGGAAATAGCGAATTATCGATTGGGCGCGGCTTTGCGTGCTCGAATTACACAAAGATATATAGGATATACCTTATATTAAGAGGGACATGTTGTGGTCTTTGCGACAAATTCGTCCCGGGCTATATCTATGCGGAATCAATTTCCATCAGTCGAGAGAGAGAGAGAGCTAACTTCGATGCACTGTTTTTCCTGCATTTCTCATATTTCCCAATGCATTACAGCCGGTCATATATTTTTAATATATATTAAGTTACGCCGAGCGTTATCACCCTATGAACAATTTTTTTAAAACTGTAAACACGTTCTTAAAAGCATCCAGACTCTTCTATTACATAAGCATTAATATATTCAAAAATCCTGGCAGCTTCTTCCGAAAAATCGAAGTTACGCAACCCGCATATCACACATCTATTCCGAAAACAATCAAGCCAAAAACCGTTGCTTCGTCTCAGATTGCGTCGGATAGGCGTATACGAATATATAATATATGTTTCGTCACGAAGAAAGGTGTTCTCTGTGTCTCCGATAATTAATCGGTCAAGTCGCAAGCTGTTCCGGGGTAACCGGATAGTAGCAGCGCGTGGCGGACCGGACATCCAGAAGCCCCTTTTTCTTCTTCTTCTACTTCTTTTTTTTAATATCCGAAACATTATATAGCGAGAGAGAGGAGCCGGTGTAAAATTATGCTGTGCAGCTTTACGGTGACGGCGGCGTCTGGTCGTCGCAAGTGTTGTTGATCCTTCCTTGAGCTTCCTCGTCCTTTTTGTTACCTTTCGCATCCTCTAGCTACTTTTGTGTATTTTGAAATGTATTTACAAAAAAATTATAATTTATACCTTTTGTTTTAGTATATTATAGTAGCAACTCTTTTCAATTACGCGCACGGCCTCGTTATTCGTATTGCACATTCTTTCTTTGCGCTTGTTTTTTTTTCTCTCCTGTTTCTGATGTCAATTTCTGTCGCGACAAATGAAAATAGCGTGTCTTAATAATAGACACTGGACTGTGTCGTGTATATGTATATATACATGAAGAAGCCAAGCAGCGATGACTCTGGAACGAGAAACGCGGCTTTATTGCAACGCTCCGGACGTAATAAAGCTATATAATAGCAAAAAAAGCTGGCTTATTATTCTCTCTTTCTCTCTGTCGTATTTTCTTACGTGTAGAAGGAAGGCTATTTCCGATGTATAATAATGTCCGGCGCTCGATCGATTTTTCTCCTCTTCTTATATTCAAACTTTAATGGATTTTCGTCCACCGGTGCGCGCGCGATGTGTGTATATATCGGAGTATCGGAATACAGAAGAGAAAAATGAATAAAACTAGATGATACGAGCGTGTTCAATCATGATTTTATAATGTGCAAATAACATCGACGGGAAACAGTTATTCTACATATTAGTAGTGTACAAAATCGAGTATAATTTGAAATAGCTCGTATACATGTCACGCGCGCTGCTTAAACGTCAAATTGTCAGTAGATCTCTGAGAAAGCGGATAACGTGTGTATATACATAAGAAAATTAGAGACTGTAATATGTCAAAGTTTAACACATACACACACGCCTCAAAAGCAAATGTTTAATCAAAGCGAGGATGATATTCTCCATCACATTTTTCTCCAAGAATTCGCCTGTGCAGAGAAAGCCTTTATATAATAGCTTACCTTGAACATCATGCGAGGAAAGCATATATACTGTTATTACGCCGTCTAATAAAACTTGCACGCTCACATCAGAACCGCCTCCATTCCCTTTGATCCGCGACTCTATACCTTCAAAGATATATACCCTTATATATAGAGAGAGAGAATAAAAAATTCGCAGAGGACTATATATCCAAAAAAAAGTCGGCAAAACGTAAAAAGTAAAGGATATACATACGGCGCTGAGGCTTTTGTGCTCTCATGGCTTTCGGAATCACGAGGGTCGATGACATGCGGGATACACAAAGTGCAGAGACTGAGAGAGAGAGAGCTATAGCTTCTAGCTGGCTCTAGCCGACTAACATTATATATATACGCGGCTGCCCATCTGTCACACTCGCGCTGCGTGTATGTATAAATACGCCGCCACTCGATCGTTCGTGCAGGCGCGATTCAATGAGGATTATTATGTATATATATATATATAGCTGTATATAGCGGCCGTTATTATTGGCGAAAAATGAGGGGGTTGCAAGCACATACACGAGTAGTGCTGGAGAGAGACGAATCAAGTACGCGGGCTTTTTAGAGGCCGGCGCACAGGTGGCTCTTCTTGTTCTTCTTTTTCTTTTATGCTATATATTGGCGCACTTTAGAACTGATGTATATAGGGATGGCTGATTATATGAGCTTCCTTTGGAGTGTACAGTTGCGGTGCTCTTGACGCAGGATGTTTAAAAATCTTTTCGAATAAAAATATTCAAGATTATTATTATACGCCAACAATTTAATTTTCGCCGTCGTTCATGACCCCTTCGAACATACACGTATTATAGATATACGCAGCTCTCAGGAAGTTTCATTAATTCAATTCCTGTGTATATCATACATAAGCGAGTAGTAGCCTCGAAGGAAATTTCAATTTTTCCGCTCCCCTCAGGCGTAAAACTCTCGGAATGATCACAGAAAAGGGTAGTACACGTATGTACCTATATATGTACTGTATATATATATATACAGTATGCATCAGAGAGAAAGGTGTCATTAAGGATAGGTATTCGGCTGGCATCTGTCGCCCCATAAGGCCGCGCGCAGTCATGCGTCGCATTATATATATAATACGTCTTTTTGAGCTGCAGGTATATAACACACAGGTGAAACGTTTCATAAGGTTTCTCGATTCGACGCCAAGTAGTAGTAGGGGTCGTGCATATTACGCGTCTCCGGCTAATCCAAAGCGTTTTATGTTAATTGCCGTGTAAAGGAGCTACGCTTTTGGGGAAAGTCGAAGAGAGAAACTCGAGAATAAGAAGAAGAAGAAGCCTTGCTCGTGAAAATCTTATAACCGCAGAAGACTCTTGCATTTTTCATATATTATACGTGTACAATATACTTACATCGAGAGCTTATTACAATGGATTATACGGTGCGAGCGCAGAGGATGACAGTTCTGGGAAGTTTTAAATGCCCTCGAGAGAAGTCCCGATGGGTATCGGATTCTTTCGCGCGTGATGCTATATATATACACGACTTTGTAAATATTCATGCGGTCTTTTCAGGTTATTATAATTTCTTCGGGTAATTTGAAATGTTCTCTCTCTCTCGCGTTGTCTTCTGCTCATTCTTATGGTAATCTGAATGAAATTTAAAATACCCTTCGAATGATTTTTATTGCCGGAGATAAATGCCGATGCATATCCGATGTTTAGTAATTATTATTAGGATGGAATATCGTACGAGACCGTACCTGGAAAAATCTCCTACCGATTACGCAACCGCATCGATATATACCGATCGCCTAAAGCCAATACCGAAAAAAAGGAAAAAATTCTCAAAAAGGTGGAAATGGGTGGCTCGTACACAGCAAACTAGAGCCTCTTGCGCAGGATACGGCTTTGGGGCACTACGCGTCCGGCGCACGCCGCCTCGTGATGTATATAGGAAGGAAGTGTCGCGGTCATGTTCTTCCGGCCGCACAGCTGCTCTTTCTCTCTCTAGATCCCGCACGTACTTTTTCTATCTTTTTCTCTGCGCGGGATGTAAAAAAGGTACGAGTATAATCCGCAGTGTCAGAAGGACGTCGTACAAGTGTCGCGGTGTATCGACGGGAGGGCTTCAAATTTTAATACATATACTTATTTTAGAGGACTTATAAAACGTATAGATATAATATTTATTAAATCGAGTGTTTAATGATGATCTTTCGAATTAATATTTCGCGATATCGTGTCTTGCACACGTCTGCAGTTTCGTATAATAATTGAAACCAAACGTGCGATGAATAACTAAAATTACCGATAATATATACACAGCAGTATATGAACTGATGAAAAAAGCGTCTCGACAAAAAAGCCGAACGCACGAGAATTTAAGAATTTATTGCGCGCCGGGAATTTCGAGTGCGGAATCGGTATAGCGCGCGGTATGCCAATTAAGTCGGTAATTGTCGGGAAAAGTTTCTCTTTCTCCTGCGCTGCTGCTTATTGCAATATTCTCCCCGCTTTATATATATATACAGCTATATAACACGAGAGAGTCGTTATGGTATACTCGAGAGCTATATATATATACTATGCTCGTCATCATCACGGCCGAGTTGCGCGCGGCAATTTCGTCCTGTCCAGAGGAGCGAGACTTAATTTTTAATACACTCCTCTGGATCCTCGAGTCTTTGGGTATTATTATATACCTATATATTTCTCTCTGCCTATTATGCAGATTGATGGCGCTCGGATATTATACAAGTGAGGATGAATCGCTTTCTTGAATTTTCCTTGAAAATTATAATTCGACCCATATGATGAAAGAAAAAATCGATTTCAGTTATATACCGGTGCGCAGCTTTTGAATTCAGTTATATATAGACGAGAATGATGAAGAATGTCTCTAATTCAATTCGAACAATCGTTGTATATAGTATTATACACATGCCTCCATCATACGAGAGTATAAGCGACATACGTATTCACGTCCTCTCGGAATGTTAATCCGCCCGCAGGTATATATCGACGTCGTGAGAAGCCGCGTACATAGCTGCATCGAACAATTAGGCCGGGACCTCCACCTAATAATAAGTAAAAAAAGAGAGAAAGAAAGAAGAGACGAGAGAATAAAAGTTCTCGATGACGATTCTATCGGAGGTCATAGGGGCACCTCGTCCGGAGTGTCAAGGACCCTGGAATTTTTTTTTATAGAATATATATACTTTCTTACACGACGGAGTGCCCATATCGGGCGCGCACACAAGTATATTTTTTGGGGACATACGGGTATCCTTGAAGCTGCGAGAGAGGAGTATTATGTGTGTATATAGCGGTCTCACCTGCGGGCCAATTATTATGTGTCGCGCCCTTGGCGCGGGAGCTCGAGAGAGAGAGTATATGTATTAGAAATTAATTCGGGCCTTATATTTCCCACATTCACCGCGTATTATATGTGCTGGTCTTTTTTTTATGAGCTTTATATTTACGGCGTCTTTTCATTGGCGGGATTATTTTACATCGCTATTCAAAATTTAATTCGTTGTAAAGGGCATCATTGAATAATAGAATCTTATCAATCACGAATAGATATAAACAAGACAGATGTAATAACTAACTTCTCTCTCTATATATATGTATGAAGAAAATAGGACAGCGATCGTTCTGGCGATTAATCTACATGCATTATACGCAGCAGATTTTCAAACCAGCATCATCTCGTGCATATAATATGACATATACACTCTCTCACAAGTGCCAATATAACGTACAAACCGAGAGAGTCACAATAAGAGACCGCACAAAACAATGTCTCTCGGACAAAACAACAAAGCTCAACCCGCCGGTCCAATTCCCATCTGCACCATCATCATCATCATCATCATCCCTTTTCAGAGCTCGCGATCCTCGAGAGTATTAATCCGTGAAAATAGCTCGGCGAAACGTCAAAACGCTCGCGTCTCAATCAAGAACGACCCCAACATTCTTCGTCTTTATTATAATATATCCAATGCCTGCATGAGGTACTACCGCTATATATATACATGCTGGACAGATGCGTAAGTGGCCGACCCCCGCGGCGCGACACCCCCAACGCGAGAGTCGAGTGCAGGCCTTTGTGCTCTCTCGGAAATAAGAAAACCGTCGGTCTCTGTGCGCTTATTTCGAGCGCATATTATATACTTTTTTGCGCGCGATATACGCGTGTGTATGTGTCTGGCTAGTATTGATTTTTTTTTCTTCGACCTCGACAAAGGCGATTTCGTCGTTGCGGGATTTGCTTTTTTTTATATACGTGTGCGGTGGGTATTATTGAGGGGGGAGGAACGCATTGACGAGGGTATACAGTGGAGATATTTTTTTTTTCGAGGGATTGGTGGCTTTGAAAGATTGCAAATTGATTTTTAAGTTGCGAACGCGATTCTTAAAACGCCGTTTTTATGTATAATAAAAATATATTATAGGTGTCTCTCCAAAGCAGCAGCATCGCACTCTGATGCAACTGAGAAGGACGCTAATTTAGGAATGCCCCAATGCGAGTAGCAGATTGACGCAATTAGCTTATACAATATTCAGAGGCGAGAAAGCACGGGCCGATCAAGTATTCACAGCGCGAGATATTAATATTAACCGACGGGTTAATCAATTACATGTCACGCGCGTGCTCTGTAACAACGTCCTAATAAATATAGACGACGCGGCTAAGCGTTTCGCGCCGGATGGAACTACTAGCCGATTCTTATTATATGACTTTGATTAAAATTTGCTAATTAATCAATTCTCTCTCTCTATTTAACTAGGTCGCGGTTGCGTTAAAAATTGAAATTTTGCAATGATTGAAAGACACGTGCTACCAGTGCAAGTATAGCGCAGTAAGAAACGATTCCTTGCGCGCCACCGACTGCTACTCTCGCTAATCGAATCAAGCGCGCGCAAAAGCCAAAGAAGAATGGAAACATGAAAAGCGACGCCCACTCGTGCAAATCCCAAGACTCAATTGCTCGTGAAGCTTTCTCCCTGCCACTCGAGGTGTATACATCACGCTCGATTGCTACATACTCTTATATAGCATTGTCGGGGTTTCTCTTCTGACTCGAGAATTCCGAGTATTATTATGCAGTCGTGCACAGATGCGCGATGGAATTTTATATACTTTATGTGAAAAATAACGAGATGAATTATCGTAATAAAAAAAAGAGGAAATAATAATCTCCTCGACATTTTTTCACTCACCTCCTGTTCTCTTCGATATATGACTGATCTAGCATTACCCAATTAGACGCATAACAACGGGGTATATATAAGATCCAACGACGAGCCATCTGTCCGATTAGCACCGATCGAACGCCGGCGCAGCCGAGATAAGCCGCGTCGTATATAAGGGTTGAATATTTTCTGCTGCTGCTGCTGCTGCTGTGCCACTTGTGCAGCTATATAACGGAAGATTTCACGCGAATGTGTAGTGTGTAGGTATATATAGAGAGAGATCGCGCGACAAAGACCAGCTGATAACGGGCGGAGAACCGGCCAATCGAGATTGCGATAGGGAGATAGATTTGTTGCGGGATGATGAAGGGTGAATGTATATATAGTTGTGTGCAGTGCTGATGCGGGAATTGGATGCGTGCGATTTCTTTGGTTTGGTTTTTTGTGTATTATAGTCTTTCGAGTGTGCTTGTTAGCAGGATTTTTCATTTTTGATTGACTCGCGATGATTCATGACGTGAGAAACGTCGCGTGAGTTGTAATTTTATATACCACCGAGAATAAATTATTACTTAAATTGTAAATATATATCAAATATAACTGAACACTATAAAAATAACCATAAATTATTACCACAAATTTTTCAGTTATATTTTCTCAGTGTATACGTACGTCGAATTATCCGGTAAGTTTACCAAACATATAATATAATCGGGCAAATACAGCTATCTCGTGCGTCTTATCCCTCTGCACATCAGACTTTTGTGACTTGGTTCCCAGCCCGTCAAATCCTAAAAGCATCATGATATGTGCACCGATAAGACGCCTTCTTGTATATATACATATATACAATTCACACACATCATAGAAATCCCTATATATATCGCAGGTGTCGTCGACATCGAAATCTCGGTGCAGGCTTCTATTCCAATATTTGCTCCTCGCGAAGCATATCGCGCACGTCACATGTGTCTCTCGTAATAAACACATACCTGCGAACGATCGGTGCGGCTGTGCCTCCAGATATCCATATAATATACCTACACACCTCTTGTATATAATATTATCTCGATGAGGGATAGGTGTATACACGCGCTCGGAGGTAATATTTGATAAGGTCATATAGCTCGATAATTATACTTTATATATATCAATGTTTGAGCGTCCATATTCACTCCATAAGTATAAGACGGAATGCGGCTTTGTACGTGTATAAGACTTTCTATGTGATAACACAACACAAGTCAGTAATTTCAAATAAGTTTGGTATGTATACAAAAGAGTAAACTTATTTATGTAGAAGAAAATTGATGTACCATATTATGCAAAAATAATATTCCACCTCTCGAGAAATACAATAACATAATGTCTTCATTTGCAACGGAAGTGCTCGGTCTCACTTCAAAGTGAACTCTAAAGTTGTGTGTATAGAATATAATCTATACCGTTGAATACGTAATGAAACATTTATCGCGAGAACTAGCATTCATGCGAGTAGATTATTCAATCAACTATTCACCTTACCGACACGTGCATCCGGGGGATGAATTTTTACCGCAAAACTCGCGCATATATTGATCGATTTATCCTGAGAATTAAAAAACAATCTTTGATGTAAAAAAAAAAAAGAAATCACAGTCCTTAAACATGTCAACCCAACGAGAGAGAGAAAGAGAGATAACAACAAGCACACCCCCGGCAAATTACAGTACACACATACTCGCCCGCGTTTCCTGCGCGCAGCTCAAATGCATTTCCATATAGATAAGATCGAGCGCGCACGTGGCGACGTCTCGCCCCACGATTCTGATTACGCATCCGCGGGTTATGCGTGTGTATATATATACGGATGCATATACTGCATGCACATACATATATAGATAAATCGTTCGAGCGGGCTGTAAGCACAGGTATATATATTATTATCAGGAGGTGACTATACGCAGCTGCGGTGCGATAATGGAGGATTGATTTTTAATCGGGGGTGGTTCATGCATATGCTTTTTTTCCAAAGGGGAGGCGTGATTTTGAAAATGTCGGATTTATGCTTCGTTTATTATGGAAATATATAATCGAGAGCGAGATTGCACTGCTGATTTATTCGGGTTATAATATACTCGTGAATTAATTTCTCTGATATGGCTGTTATCGCGAATGTTTTTTTAAAAGTGTGAATTTATATATTAGTTACATTGGTGACACACCGCACTTTCATCAGTTGTAAATCGAAGAAAATTAGTCGCACCTTTTATTGTCAAATATAAGAAGACACAGTATAGAAACTTCGATAAATCATTTCTACTTATATCGATGCAGGCTTAATGCGATTTCTATGCATCATTCGGACGAAACGCCTGCGACACAATACAAAAGTCCGGCACGCGCAAAGCCAAATTCCTCTATACACATCTGTACAGCTAAAACTCGTGCGTCGCTAATAGTATTTTTAGGGATAGGCCCCCCTAATAGTAGAAAATCATCAGGGACCTCGCTCCGAATGAGCATACGGGCTTCGGATGCACTTTGATGCTTGGTTTATCGTATAAACGAGGCAAAAAAATTGAAGCGAGATTTTTTTGTTTGCTCTGAATAATCGATCGATGCGAAGAGTATATTTACGTGATTTCAATTTTTACATCAGAATCGAAAGTTTCTATCGCTGTGTGTAAAGGCTGTGCGATGTAATTCAAAGATACTGTAGGTATAGCTTACGATAAATATAGTGTGCGACGACCAATAATAAAAAAACTGTTGTACCTGACGGGGAAGAAACTTTAGCAGTATTATTGACCACAGATTACCCGAGCGATTGAAGATACTTTGAGCGCAATTACCGAAGTTGGAACCATATATCGGAAACCGCGTCGTCATTACCGCGGAGTCATTTCTATACCAGATTCTCCAACTAATATATCTCTAAATCATTCTCCCGACGTTATTATATCGTCCACCTATTACAATATAAGCATCGAAACTTCTCGATAATACGACTTATTTGTACACAACAAACTTTACGTTCACAACCAACGTTTATATACAAGGTTTATATTCGTGAATCGATGAAATTTGGTCGCGCGACCGCAACAATAATCCTTTCCAGAAAGAATAGAAACTCCAATCAAATCTCGCAAAATCAAGCAGTTCACTTCGAAATTCACAATCCTCCGTTCACTCTTGTCTTTCTCTCTTAAACAAAAAAAAAAAAAAAAACATATATATAATACGTCGACCCCCTCGGACAGGTATAACGCACGCGTCAAAGACGAACCCCTGCGTACGTATAAGTGCAGTAGCTAGTATATTCATAAAAGGGCGAACCTTAGCCATATAACTATAGATATATAATCCACAACACATACACACATATCCGCGTGCGTGTGTGGAGGCCAGGTGGCACGTGACGTGGCCCAGGCTCATTCTGTCTCCCTCTTCAGTATATACGCGCGCGCGCTCCTCGTTATATATATATAGGTATATATACACTTTACTTCTTATGTGTTATATAGCGGTGCATCGGGGGTCGAGGTGGCAGCTGCGCGCCGACAATGCGAGGCGCAAAAGAAGGCGATTAGAGAATATAACCGAGAGGGGACCGCCTGCACACTACTGCAGGCCAGCTCGATCGGGTTCGCCATAGCTATAGCGCGTATGTGTGCGCAGGGGGTATATTTTTGTTCTGAGCTGCGTATATATGCACTGCTGGTGAAAATCTGTTCGATTTTTATTATACGTGCTGCTGCTACTGCTGTTTTTGCTTGCGGGCCTGTATAAGTGATTTGCGCAAGCGGGTTGATAATATACTTACGCGATGCGGTTGTGTAGTGAAATTTCGTTGCCGAGAGAGAGAGAGAGAGCGGCTTTATTTTATTATTTACGTTGACTTTTGCTCTCGTTTTATGTTTCATTGCGATTTATTTGAAAAGAGAACTTCATATTTTAGTAATCGAGTAAAATTATACCGTCAATTAATAGCTTATCTATAATAAATTTTGTATAGCTTTCAGTTTCATATTACAAGTCTCTAAATCGTCTGAGCAAACGTTTTGATTATATTCGATACCATTATTCACAAAACATTGTTAAATTAATGCAAAACAGCCCAAATCTCTTATCAACAAAACAAACTATTTTTTTAACGACGTCGATATATAAAAACAAAACGTAAAATCTCTCCGCTTGACACATGCCAAGATACCTCGCATACCATCTGCATACTTGTGGGGCATCGAACCCTTCGACTCCTAAATTT
Source organism: Cecidostiba fungosa (assembly GCA_900474305.1). Classification (NCBI taxonomy): domain Eukaryota; kingdom Metazoa; phylum Arthropoda; class Insecta; order Hymenoptera; family Pteromalidae; genus Cecidostiba; species Cecidostiba fungosa. Next base: position 16,006 of record UCOJ01000190.1, on the reverse strand, counting down.
CAAACCTCGACCATACGGCATTTCCCGCTCGTGATTTCCATTCGAGGGGGGTCGCAACAGCAGCGGAACGTAATACAACTTTGATTGTCAAGTTGTCGTCCGGATGTCTTCGGTGCGCGCAGATGCAGACTCGTTTTTTATGCTCTTCTTGTTTTTTTTTTTAAATAATGAGGGTCCCCCGAGAGGCCCCGCGGCGCATTTGCATTTTTCAGGCTGGTGCATATGCAGGCCTGTCTTGATTCGATTGGACGGAAAAGTTATTTATATATCTGCGAAGCGATGGAGTTGATTATGGGTGATAGGTTATCATCAGGGGGGTGAAATGAATTTGTTCGGGTTGCTTTGTTGAAATTCGATATTTAATATAGGGAGTGTTGCAATAAAAGCATGAAATGAAAAAAGCGTCAGCGTAATGGATGCATGTATAGATGTCTATTAAAAAATTGAAAAATCCGTATGATAGAAAAGTTAACGATTTAGATAAAAAAGTGATAAATTAAAATATGACTCAATGCCGATACTCCAAAGTAAAAACGAGTATTACAACATTCAGTATGACTCTAATATCGATGATTTCCGCTGATAACAGCAAAAAAAAAAAAAAAAACAAACAATGAATAATAATCCACCTTGCACAGACCGCTGCATCTGTCTGGAAAAAAGCCAAGTAGCAAGCCGCGCGTCACGCATTCTTGGGTCGGCACACCTTCCCCCTTATAATATACACTCTCTCGTGTAATATGTATAGAGCACCTTGTAAGGTCGTCCCCCGTCTGACGTAAGCAGACGAAGAAAAGAAGTATAGGTATATGTAAGGGAGAGAGTCGCGCGTAATGTGCTGTTCACCTCTTCGCCTTACACACACTGCAAGCCGCAGTTCCATTCAGTCTGGATTTCATGGCCGCTTGGGCTCCCTTTTTTTTACCCCCGGTGAGCCGCCACCACCTTGCAAGGGGAAGGTCAGCTCCTTCCTTTTCTTCGTGCGTACAGTTGTGTAAGGACAGAACAGGCGATGTGTGCTGGAACGTATCGAAGATAGGAGAGGTTATATATATAATATAAGGTGCAGTTGGAGACGACTTATCTGCGCTGCTCACTTGGGGTTGTGTATATAATATACGTATTAGTCGGTTCCTTTATGTTTGCGTTGGGTGCGTTTCCGGGAGTGAAGGTGTTGACGATTGTTTTCTTCGTCCAGAGGGTTAGTTGCTTTTTGTATCGGAGTGGGCTTCCGGTCAGAGGGTGAAACAGGTCTTTTGATTTTTGCTGATGCTTTCCTCGATAATAATTTTAAGTGTACACTCGATTCATTATTTCGTGTACAATAATAACAATCTATTGTGTTTCGACTATACTAGTAAAAAAGGTTCTGTATTATGTATAGGCACGCGCATTCAAAAATCACACAAAATAAAAATCCGCGCGCCTATTTCCGTTAGAAAAATTCAAAGAGCCGAGAACAAATATATGTAAGAGGCTACTCTCGTTAAAATCTCCTCCGTCATAATAATAAATAACACAACGATCTCTAACGACATAAGTGGAGTAGCACAAGCGCAGGCTTTGCCTTCTCAGCGACTATATAATCCGGGCCGCGCGTGTCGGCATGCACGAAACTATGCGGCACTTATATATATTTCCGCAGTGAAAAGCTCGCGTGACATACGATTTTCCGCAGTCGCTCTCGTTTTCGGCGTATGGCTCTCTTTGTTTGCTCTCTCGACGCGACAAATCGGATTAATATTGTATTCTCGTGCAGCTGAGGAGATTAAGAGTCGAATTGTATTATATATTATAGTTTGTTCGTGCGCATTCCATGTTTGTAATCAGATGCGTGTTTTGATCATTTCTATAAATTATGATTTAAGTTTTTCGAGTATATTAATCATGCACGCGCGTAATGTAATTATTCGCGAGTTTGACCTTGTGTCTGAATACTATACGATTTCCGCATTTTAGGTATATAATAGCTCAATAACGCACATGTCTCGCGGTATTGTAATACACCCGCGCTCGCGCGCTTTGTCGTTTCGTGTGCCGCCACTCGCGACGAAATCGCCATTATGCTAATTGAGTTAGCGCTGTTACGTATATATGTATATATTAGTCGACGCGTGCCACTGCTCATTTCGTTTTATATATATACCTATATATATATGTATATACACAGCATCGAGATCTGCGCGCGATCGGTTCGTGAGTTTGGCTTGTTTTATGTAGAGTCGCGACGTTCGCGCGCACGTAAGCCTTATATATTATCGTGTGGCGAGATTTTGTTTATGCCGCTCGTTGAGGAGAGTAGGCCTCAGCTGTTTTTCCTGATTTTCTGCTGCAGCTCGACTGCGCTTTACCTTGAATTCGCAGTGATTTATCGTGTGTTTTATGAGAAAGAATTTAGATATATGTTATACCTATATTTTTTTTTATTTCAGGTAAATATATGTCGTAGTTGTGGGCTGTGGTTGAGGAGACTGAAAGAAGCAACGTGTGGTGTCTGATATGCTATATAGTCTATTGGTTTTTGCAATCAAATTAGCGGGTGAGTCGTGTAATGAAAAAGGGGGCGACGCTTCGTATACTATATAGAAATGAGTTACTTACTCTCTGAGTGGAACGAAAATCAAACTGTGCGCGACCTCAAAAGATATAGTCTGGCTCTCGACCCCTGGCGTGAGTTGTATGATGTTGATATGGAAGGAGGTGACAAATAGCTTGAAGCTCGAAATATGACGGGACGCGCAGATCTTCGGTTGCGATAAATTGTCTAGGTTTTATGCTGATATGATCGATTAATTTTATAGAGCTCATTCGAATTTCAATTCGAATTCGTTGACTAAAAAATAATTGTTCATGTGATCATATTAGATCATGTGCAGCATATTAAGACTAGTACTATAACTTTTCTAGTATTGCTGTTATATACTATTCTTCGACTTCATTTGTATACAATAAAACAGATAGATATTGTCTCAAAATAATCTTCAATACACAGTGCTAATTTATACGCAGCTATTCGTATACAACATGTGACAGTAGCACGACATAATTATACAATTAGGGCACGACACGAATTAACAAACACCACGTGCCTATATATACAGCCCTAATTCAGAAAACGGCAATAAAACACACAGTCTAAAAGCTCGCTATATGTGCATCACTTACACATCTCGAGCACATAAATATATCTCCGAGAGATAAGCGTGTATATCGGCATATGGTGCGCGCGCGCGCGCGCGCCACGATGTTACGAAACTTCGTGACAGTCGACGCTTTTCGCCGCTAATTAATTAGCTTTCTCTCTTAGGGCGAGTCGATCGTTCGAGCCGATAGACGCGCCTATTATCGGCCGCTGACCATCGCGATGACGAATTTGCTCGTATGTCATTGCTCGACGCTGTCGCACACACGATGTATTAATTTCTCGACTCTATACGAACATGTGACGCTTTCTATAACACGACGACGAAGCCTGTAAAAAGTCAATGTTGAACAGGTGGTTTATATATATAAAAGGTTATATTTGTTTGATGACTGCATCAGTAAGTCTCTCTGTGTGCGGTCATTCAACTCTCGGGGTTTGCGCTATGGCGAAGTGATAAAAGCGAAGAAATAAAAACAACGTCGTGTACAAGTATTTGGAAAACAGAGAGAAATTCGTTTAAAACGAAAGCTTTTACGTCTCACCAGATTGCTCGCTCGTTTATATACACACGCTTGTTTTCCAATGTTTTCTATACTCGCTGTTGTCGGAATCGAAAGCGATGCTCCAAAAATGTTTACAGCTTTTGTCTTTTTTCTAAGACTAAGCTTTTTCGTCGCGGGTATATATCAATATTTATATTGAAAAATATTTCGACGATACTTTCAAACGACAGCAATTGATAATAATTATACAATCTCAATTAATAGATACTTTTGTATATATTGTGATGCACGTTTTTTTTTTTTATTCTCAAACGTTAATTACCATCCGCCGCCTTTTTCCAACCCTCGATCTTGCAAGGACATTGTTCCATTGAGAACCGAGCCGAGACATGTATATATATACCTATACACGAGGGTATGGCATTATAATAGCATCGACTCAAGGTGCCGGACTACCTGCTGCCCCCGAGAATAATGAAAGCGAGAAGACCAGAAGATTTACTCATTGTGTGTGAGCACCGCAATGCCGACTTCTTGATCCTCTCTCTCTCTCTTTTGAATTCCGTGGCTTATTCTATTAATATTCAATTTTATCACTTCATTAACATTTTTTTCGGATATATTTTTTCCTTCATTTTCATCTGTATACAAAAGAATCGCTTATTATACATAACACGAAATAAAACGTATGTATAACGATGAGCAAAGGGCGCTATATACATCGTGTAAGTATATATTGTATGTTTTATAATGTATTCGCGCGCACAGAATATTATAATGATATAGTCGGCCTGAATTATTGAATATTTATTAGTTTCACGGAAATCCGTAAATTAATCAGCCGGTCGATGAATAATACGCATAGCCGCACGGATACGATAATTAACTAATAAACGCGACCGATTAAATATCTATAAACCGTCGAATAAGACGTTTCGTATAGATATATATTATAACGCTGTAAACAAAATGGTTCTATTATACCTACAACAAAACATTGTCTATAGTCTTGCAGAAACCCAACTTTTTCTCGAATCACTAGCCCGAAAATTCTGATACAACACACACGTCGTTCAAACAAAGAAACACACATATGGCCAGTCTGTATAATAAGTGCGCGCATAGCTCCAGCACCTCATGGCACGCGCTACAGCCATTAATAGCCGTCGAGCTCATCCCCACCTCTCCGTCTATATATTATAATCTCGACGAGTTCCAGCGGCGGCGGCGGCGGCGGTGGCGGTACTATTATTATTATTACATATCCTCGGTGGAGAAAGAGAGAGAGAGAGAAAAAAAAGAAGGGTGGCACGCGCCCGGCGAACAATGGCAGTATAGAAATCAGGCGCTGCATTGAGCGTGCAGGTATTGTCGAGAGAGAGAGAGAGAGAGTTGCCCCGCGACATCGGCAGCTGCAACTCTCGCCCCTCGTGTGCAGTCTCGTCGCCTTTCCCCCTGAATCTCGTCAAGTGGCGGACGCGTATATAGTGGCGAAAAAGCGGAACCGGAGCGCTGGAGGCACGTATGATCTTGATTTGTTACCCCGCACAGCCTTGTATATGTATATGTGCTGGACAAATGGCACGACTTTTGGGTAGACTGGTTTTTCGGATGACTCGCGGGGGGAGGTATATAGCTTGGATGGGGAGGATTTTTTTATTTTTTTCGATGTTTCAGTGGTGAAATTGATTTGCTCGATGATGATCGAGGAAAACGTTGGCAAATTGTTTGTCGTATATAGGCTCCAAATTTGTGTGGTCATAGGAATGAATTGATTTTTATTCAAGAAACAGTTCACTTAAGAGGGTGACCCTGAGAGTTAAATTCTGTAAAGCAACGAATAATCCGTTTATTTGTATAGCCAGGAAAATTATATAACTTACTGTAGGTCAAAACAGCTCTTGGTCCCGCATAATGCATAATAATAATCTACCGTTGTAACCCTATATTTTTTTAAATTGTTCTTTTTTACAAAGTACTTATCCGAATAAAGTGCGATTCAAAATTATTAGATACAGTTATGTGCAATATACTACTAATGTAGTGTGTTATCTAATAATATTTAATAATTTTCTTTTTCGAAAAAATACTCAGTAAAGCCGAATAATGTAGGAAAAAAGGTAGAGCTAAACAGATGCATCGGTTGGCTTCCAAAGCTGGTGACAAGTATAACGATTACAGCAGCGGACACTATCTGGGACCAATAGCAAAATATAGTAAGTTATATCATTTCCCCGAATAGCAAATATATTATTCTTTTTACAGGATCTAACTGAGACTAAAATTCCATTATACATCAGTCGACAGAAGAAACCGCCGTTTCTGTCTCCGCATCGTCACACTATGCATATAGCCAATAAATCAAAATAAAACTCCCCCACCGCATGAATGAACGCAAAAATCCAACATTCATACAAAGAAAAATCTCCCGACTGCACAATAGTCTCCGAAAAAAAGGGTGAAACGTCGTATATATAAAGAAAATGACAAAATCCACGCGCGCGCGCGTCTCTGTTGGCATTAACTATATATGAGTATACAGAGCATCCATCTAACCTAGGCTGCAGCTGCTGCGCGTGCGGTCAATCCTTTGAGTGCACGCACTAGCTGATGTGCACACAGCCGGTCGCTCGCGCGAGAGCAAATGCCGACAGATGCAAAAACCGGCTTCCTCGCCACGCGTCGGATCTCATTGTCCGAGAGATGCGACGTACGCGTGTGTGTTTATATATATATATATATACGCTAAGGGACACGCTTTTCCGAAAAAGAGTTCGATCGTCGAAGGAAAGTATAATATGTATATACGTTAGAGTAGGCACGTGTGCGGGTGATTTCCCCTTTTTTCTTTGTTCACGACGACGACGATGATGATGCTCGAGGTCCGTTGAAATTTGAGAAAAGAGAAGCAAAAAGGGTTGCGAGATCGCGCATTGTTGAGTGTAATGCGCAGCTGCTGCCGATGCAGCGGGGTTCGCGGATTTTGTGTGGATCTTTATTCCGTGAAGAGGGAAATTTTGTGCAGACGGTATTTATATTAGGAATAACATTTATTTTTGAGGTAATAATTTTGAGTGACTGTTGTACACGTAAAATATATGCTATAAATATATGTGTAAAAAAGGGTTAATTCGAGGAAGGAAGAATCGATGGCAGCACGTAAAACGATACCGGAAAATGTCCATTGTATACATATATAGGAGAGCGGCAAAGTATTATCTCTGCCTCGGGAGCAAAGATCAAGGGAGTTTCATTCATAAGTATCGATGGGCCAAAGGGTTGCACAAGTACGGTTTCTTGCCTTGGCTCCTGTTACGTCTTGTCTCGAGCGTGCACGTGCGCGCACGTCTGCACACGTTCATTCATGCTTTCGTCGCTCACTGGTCCTTCAACCCTGGTGCTCATTATTTAAAAAAAAAGAATCAAATTCCAATATATTATAAAAATTGCAACCCTTTCGCTCGAAACTATTAATATTCCTCACAACGATTATATCAATCAACCCTCCCTCAAGATAAAATCCATCAAAACAGCACCTTACGCGTGATTCGACCTCGAATTAAGGAGCCAAGGCCACCTCGACAATAATAAAAATTTTTTCAAGCATAACGTCGTCGGGCGAACCTGCAGCAGCTCGTCGTCTTTCATTGCGTGTGTGTAGCACCTTGTGTATATGCGCTCCCCCAAGACACGTGTTCCCCGCGTACGGCCCCTTCAGCCAATTCTTGCCGCGGCAGGAAATCTTTCTTCCATTGAATAAGGAGCAAACTCGATCTTTTCCCCTCACTCTCTCTCTCTCTCTTTGACAGTGCCGTCGTAGGTATAAGCGAGCGTGACACAGTCTGCACAACCCTCGAGATGATGTACAAAAGGAGAGAGACGAGGGCGGAAGCACAGAGTAGCTGAAAAAAGAAAGTATATATAGGTATATATACTTTCGCCGTGTCGCGCCTTATAGTGGATTTTTATTTCCTTTAGTGGCTCTTTTATCGCGCGTATATTGCTTTATCGCGCGCATCGAGAGGAAAGATAATGGAGGTATTCTTTGGGGTAATCACGCGAATTGGATTTTTCCTGCGTGAGATGTCAAGTTGCTTTAAGTGCGCGATGATATCGTTTGCTCGATAACACCTTAATTCTTTTCTTTCTTCCCAAATGTTGGATATATAATATCTTCAAGCATTGCTTATTTTATCAATCGTCAACACGGTATAAACTCGCAATGAATCATTTCCCCCCCTGAATAAAAAAGCAACGCTAACTACGTAATCGTTCCCGATTACGCAGAACAATAGAAGCCGAGAGTCACCAGCAGCCTTGTCTCGGCATTCCAGCATAAATATCCAAGACACCCCGTACGCGACATATAAATCGCCTGGAAGAGAGAGACCCCCCCTGTAAGAATAAGCGAAAAGCTCGACATATGCACCCTCTCCCTCCCCCCGTTATACAGCTCTCGAGCATTACGACCGCAGCTCCGCTTCCTCACCTTTTTTTTTCCTCGACGCTATGTCCATTCCGGCCCCCGAAACGTATAGACCACGGGGGGGTTCCGGTATCGCATAAATCACATCCACGCGCGTATCCGCTCGTGTGTCTATCCGGCTTCGCTGATCGAACCCGATCTATCGCTCCTTCTCTCTCTCTCTCTTGCTTTTACTTCCCTTCCCCCTATACCTATAGGTATATATGCAAGTCGTGTGTTGTAGGGGCCGCGTGTGTGCACACGTGTATTTATTATAGGCTATACCTATATATACGCAGCAGGAAAGACGCGGAGAAATTACGCAATGCACGCGCCAGTGCATTGGGCCACGCGACCCCCCGTGAAAATGAGAGGGGATAATGGAAAAGCTGCGCGCATTCTACTGATGGATGAAGAATTTCACGGGGCCCTGAAGTCTGTGTGGTGTGAGGGGCCTTATTGTGTTAGATGTTTAATGTTGTTGTTGGATTTCTTTTTGGTGCAGAGGTGTAGAAAGTTGTGTAGTGTCTGGAAAAAAAATCATTGGGATTGATTTGTATTGTTTAGGAGTGAATGATGATTTGTTGATAAATTTGTTTCAGAAGCAGAATTGAATTTTTTATTATTTAGGAGCTTCTGACTAATCTTGTTTATTCGTTTAACCCATGTGATATGTATTTCTGTAAAGGAGTAAACTTTGGTCAATCCTATATTTCAAGTTTTAACAATTGTATTGTTGCTTAGAAACGTAAGAAAGGGGAAACTATATTTATTAACTTATAAGATTAAATAAACAAAGTCATTAGGCTTAGGAAATATTTTAATTTACTTTTAATAGTGCTCATAATTTTGAATGCTTCAAATTTGTAGAATCAGAATCTTTAGAACTAATTTTCAATTGTAATTTACACCTACATTTTCTTTGAAATGAAAAATGGATTTTGAATAGAGTATAATACTTGAAGCAACATAACTTTATAACAATTATAATTCGATTTCCAATTTCAAATGTTTAACAAACTATTACCATCCTGCACCCAGTACAACGCGTCCCTTCTCTTCTAATACATGTCTCCAAAAAAACCACTTCCATACTTTCTAATCTAAATAACCAAGCAATATTGTTTAAAAGAAAAAAATCCAGACCATCATCTCCCCTCGCAAATCCGACCCCGCAAACTTTCAAAGCGTTCATATACGTATACAACATACGCAAAGAAAGAACCAGAAAGACCGAGACCAACACAGAGAGGGAGATAGATAGAGAGAGAGAGGAGCAAGCCCCGGAGTTATGGGGTGAGTCATCACCTGGCCCCGCGTGGCTACACCCCAGCACATACGCGTATTCGAGGGAGCGAGAAAGACAAGACCTATATGACTAGAGACAAGAATACGAAAAGAGAGAGAGAGAGGAACAGGCCCCCGATCGAAAAAAAGGGGGAGCGCACGGAGAGGGGAAGCACGCACCGCTATCATACTCTCTCGGGCAGGTGATGCCAGAAAGAGAGAGAAAGAATGAGGGAGCGCGAGCTAAGCACTTTTGCTTCCTTCCTTCTTCTTCTTTCCTATATATGCGTATACATACCCCCATTTTCGTCATGCCACACGCATAAACACACGCGGCCCCCCTTTGCAAAAGGTGCAGCGCGTGCCGAGCCCCCCCGGCAGCACGCGCCAAAGTATCAGCTTTCATTAAAATTACCTGGTCGGAGTAGAGTGCACGCCGATCGATGGCATTTTTTTTTTTTTTTCCTTTTCTATAATATCAGCCTGGACGACGCGAGCTTTTACACCTGGAGCCCGATGATGCAGGAGGTTTATCTCTGTCGAACGAGATATTGGTCATGCGTTGTGTTGTTTTTTTTTAGAAGCGTGGTGATTCTTCGAGGGGGAGCTTTTTTTTTGTGAAAGTGCAAGATTTATTGGGGATCGTGAAGGAATTTAGGCTTGTCAGCAGGCTATATGGTTTATCGTCGCGCCTGATATAATGGCCAGAGCGTAAATATTTTTAGAATTATATAATTTATTGGAATGAAAATATTTAATAACTGCATGCACGACAGTAACGAAGCGCTATTATTACGGAAACACGCATTTCAGCGAAAGATCCCAATTAAAATATAAATTCGTAAAACAGTCGTCATCATATTCTTGTACCTAATATAAATTATGCATCTGGAAACTCGCCGCAGAAGCCACCGGCGTGCGTGGACTTATATATATCGGAGTCAATTAAAAAGTATATATCGTAATTACTCCAATTATCCTTCGAACTTTTGAAAGCGACGACATCAGTAGACGCTCTTTAGACTGTACAACAGAAACCACACGTTATATATATATAAATTTTCTCTCTCTACATCAACGGCGCATACTATATAATCGCGACTATAGACTCGCAAGCATTCGAGCGAGGGAGAGTAGTCGAGAGCTTTTTCAAGACAATCGATGGGAGATATCCTGCGGGTCGCACTTCTTCTGCACATATATATTCGCTCGTGATTTCCCTCCTTCCTTGGGGAGCGAAATATGCGAGAAAGAGGGGTTGCAACGAACCCACTCTCGCGTCACTTCGTGATAAGATTATTAGCGATGATTACAGGCTTGGGCTTAATACTACTATGCTATTTCGAGAATATAATATGTATATTGTGCTGGTGAGAGGAGAGTTTTTTAAAATTTCATTGTGAGCTGGTGATGGCTTTGTTATATTATAATATATTATAGTGAAACGATTATTCGTTAGGGAAAGCTGATGCAATCTTTATGAAAATATAGCATTAATATGGTTACGAACTTTTTGTTGCGTTAATGTACTGCCGATTTATGAGAATAAATATACGGCATTTATTTTGTCTGGGAAAACCTGTTCGCGGTCAGGTCTATAAAAAAGTTCAGCTAATAGGCGTATTCTTCATGTACTTAACGTTATACTTCTTCTTAACGTAAGACAATCAGCACAAAACTGACATAAGAAGAAAGTAGCTATAAATATAAGCAAAAGCTTTTCTGTATACTATAAGCATCGTAATATCATTGCGAGCAGTAAGCTATATTAGAGAGACAATACAGCAGACCAATACGCAGATTCGATCAATCCATACACATTTTCATGAGGTTCACTTTTAATCCACCTATACACTATTAAAACGAATCTAACAAAATACTCACTGATACGATAAAAAAAAACAATCAGCAGGCATATAACCATAACCCATAATTTAATTTCATCCAGAAAACTCGCCATATGGCTAACGCCGGCCGTCTATGATTTACCGTATCCATCCGTATATCCCTATAATGAGCGATGCACTGGAGATTCCATATTAAACGCTCCTTTCTCGCTCGATATCGTTCCACACCGCAGTCATCGTGCACAGAGCGAAGCGAGTGTCTAGGGTAATCGTTCTTCTATTAGACGCAGCTCTCGCCGGACTCTGCGGTATATATATATACGTAATCGCGAAGCCTATATATATATACGTGCGTGCGGATACTCGATCTATATATAATATCGCAGGAGAAACGTGTATATAGGATGAGTTTTCCATAAGGGAGAGCCTTTAATGTGCGCTTTTTCATTTTTTATGAAGCAAGACAAGCCGCGCTTTTAATCGCTTTATTAAGTCCGATCGCTCTCGGCGGTGTGTGTGGTTTCTTAAAAGCGAGCTTCCCTATTTTTTTCTCGTGAATTATTGAATCGCGTCTTGCGGAAAATTGAGATAAAATTTTAATTAATCGCGTATAAAACAATTCAAATTATATAAATATGCACGCTTTCCCAATTCTCCGTATCGATTCTTCTTTTTCCACACGTCGTGTATACCACACATAATCGATCGTCTCGCGTATCAGGTGCCTCAGTTCTTACGTGGTACTACTGTCAAGAGCAATTTGCTATTTCTTTCTCACTATATATTGTGCATGCAGACCGACCGATCGTTTGAAATTGCCGCAAGTCCAATGAGTTGTACACCCCCGTGACACGCCTGTATATATCTATATACATGCGCACCTCTCCACATATAGCTATATCTAATATCTATAAACGTGTACGAGTTGGCTGCGCGTATAGGTGTGCGACGTAATAATATAAAGTCTCGAGCCCCATCTGCGGATTGCGGTTTCTAGTAGTATTGTGCCGTGTGTGTGTGTGTGAAATATTCATGAATTTTTCATCGCCACTATACTTTTGAACTACACGAGGAGACGACGCGCTGTGGTGTGCAGTTCCTGCGGTGTGTATACGTCTTAATTTACGCGTATACTGTATATATTATAATGATAGAGATTCCTTTTTTTCCTCTAATACATTTATATTCTATACTTTTTTAGATCAATGAGTTTCTCGGCGCTGTACACCTCATCACTTGATGTATTAAAAAAAAGAATTGCTTTATTATCATAGAACAAAGAATCGAGTTCTCCGCTGAAAGTCTGCGATGAAAAAACTCTCTCTCCGCAAAACGGTTAATCAAAACTTCGCGTGTCCCCCTGAATTATTCATCTCGTCTGGCAAATATGGGAGCTAATCGAGCCCGAAACAAAATTTTCATACGATAAGTAAATTTTCTTCATTTCATTAGTCGCGAAAAATTGCCTCTCGGCTATACTGCTTCATCGGATTTGCGTATGCAGTCTGTCGTCGTGTCTCGAAACAGCCACTTTCGATGCAAATTTATCGCAAGGCAGCTTTTCTCCCGCCGCCTCGTCGTTCGTTTTTCTCCTGCTGCGCTTCTTGTGTCTTTCTCTATTCACCGATGTGAGCGGAAAATTGAATGTATATAGTCATAGGGCTACTGAAGAAGCTTAAACGATTATGTATATAATTGTTATCGCAGAAATTAGATATGCGACATCGCAACAATTATTTGCGAATAAAAAATACTTCCTAAAGTTTATCATTCTGTACACGAAGCAAAAATCTATTTCCATCAGCTCTCAAGAGTCACAAACACCCCCGAGAGCGCCACACTACGGAGAAATAAATCTCGGCAATCGGCGCGGGGACACCATCCCGCAGTTTCGCAACTTATTCATGGACCTGTTGAGGCATCGTCGAACGCGTTTATGGGGCCATCGAAGTGTGGCGCCTCGCGCGAAAGCAAAAGTGAATTGAATGTGTAACGCAGGGTAGTTATCGGCCGACGAGTAGTCTCTAGTGTGGCCAAGGACTCGTGAAATTGGCCGTTTTCTAAAGCGTCGATATGCATTCTGGCAAGAGTGTTCGAGGATGGAGTACTCGAGAGATGGGTTGTATTTAGTGTGAGGAATGGTCGGGTGCCTTGTTGCGATTCGCCGATTGGATAGCGAAGAGTTGTAGATTTTTTTCTATGTTTGAGATTTTCGTAAGCCGAATTGTTTTAGCTTATTTTCTAGTGAGTATTATCAATTATCGAAGCTATAGCAAAACGTAGAAACAGTAATAAATTAATAAGAGTAGGTCGAGAAAAAGACCTTCAAATTATAACTTTATAACTTTATTTACCAGAGTAATACAACAGTAATATAATATAATATAATACAATATAATTATACCAAAGTATTATTTTCTTTCTTCAATATTTTCTCGTCAATATAAAGGCAATCTGTGCTTCCATAATAGTGACAACATAAAACGTAAATTTTAAATTTATAATTTTTCTTCGTGCTCTAACAATTCTTATTTAATATTTCTTGTTGCTTAAAACTCAAGTGGCTTCTCTTCCTAGAAATTATCATTAATTGCATCAAAATTAATCAAATAAGATTTAAAAAAAATAACAAAAACGCACAAAGAAAGCGTCGTCACCTACCAATAATTAAAAAAACTTTAAAAACGAAACATCTCTCATCCCAACAATGTAGCACGACTATAGGTATACAGCTTGAAGCCGCGAGAAGAAGCGCAATTAAAAATCAATTAGGCCAGTCTCGTCTATAAAGTTCCTCCAGTACATCGTTCGGGCTGGAGAATGCTCGGTCCTTATCGACGTGCCTTTATTGCGTGCGCATCGATGATTCACCTGGACGCCAACACTCGCAGCTGCCGCCCTGCGTTATATACTTGTTTTGAACATACCATGGAATGCTGAAGTACATAACATAAGAGACAATGAGGCAGCGATCAGTGAGCTCGGCTTTTTGATGAGTCGCGTTGTTGTTGTCTGTATAATCTGTATATAGGAGGTAAGGAACGATTGTGTGCTGATTTTGTAGAAAGAAAAAATCTTTTATCTGCTGTTATCGATATCTGATGGATATTCACGCGTCTTCTCCGAAAACAAACGACATTTATCTTTGGAAAGAAGAGATGAATTAGTTTACGGAATTCCGATGATATTCGTATCTCTCTCCCAAAGATCGCAAGATTGCTCGTCGATGATTCACAAGAACCCATATCAAAGCTGTCGGAATATGAAGTACATGAGTATTAACGTCTCGGAATTTTAAAAGTAAACATCATAATAATCGCTAGCCTTACAACAACAAAACTTGAAATATAACAATTTGAAGACGCGAAACTGCCTGCACTTGAATTTAAAAGCAAAATCGCATCAATGATTCACCTCTCTTATTCAAAAGCAATTCGCTCGACCGCATATACTCGCGGCTATTTTCAACATCCACCTGAAGAACTCCTGCAAAATTTCACCCTTCGCACGCGTTAAACCTCCAAGCAATATCGAACAAAACTCAAGGCCACCACACGCCATAAAAATGAAAAAAAATAAAAAAACTTTTATAGGGGAAGCTACGAGACTGCATGTATACAGAGTCAAATCAGCGGCGGCGTCTAGACGCCGAGCGTCGTCTGACTCACATATTCTGACTATATACTCGAGCGCGCGAGGCTAAATATTGCGTGCAAGCAATGACACACGCGCTTTTACGCTGTGCAGGGTTTCGGTCATGGCTTTCGAATAGTTCAACGCGAGCGATTAGATGCTCAGGCATGAGTTGATGGAAATTGTTTGAATAGGCACTGGATAAGTGTGTGTACTGGCTGATTTGTTTTTTTTTTCAGGGCTTAATTATCTCTGTTTTAGTGTTATTACAGAGGGGCAGATGTGCGTTTTGGTAAACTACATTACAGAAGATTGTTTTCGGGGATTCGATTTGCTGTTTATATATAAATGTAATAACAGTATTACACTTGATCCTTGATTCGAAAACTTGTTTTCACTCATTTATTAAACACAATGGTATATATAGGAAATGAAAAAAGTCCGTTTGAATTTTACATTCTACAGCAATGTAGCATCCTAATTTTAGAAACATCTTTAATAGAACCTCGCACAATGGCTCCCGAAGGGTCAAATATTTCTATTACAAAAAACAAAGCAAACAGCTGCAGTAGCGCACAACTCCATCCTCGTTATATTTCCGTCGGAGCTTCTCTTTCTGCTGAACATCGTCGGCATGTGCCAAAACACATCATTTTGCGTCCCGATGCCGTGCTGTACGTATAAACAGCGGAGTTTACTGCGCGTCTCGAGCGCATAATCGAAATGCTCGCGTCTACTCGCGCGCGAGGTACAGAGGAATGCGACGCATTCCGGCGCACGAAAGAGAGAGAGGCTATAGGCGTCCGTTTCTAATATTAGAGGCCGAATGTCATCGGCTGCGACAGCTGAATTATCGCGGCCGATTAATCCTTGCGCGCGGGCAAAAAACGCTTGGGTTAACGAGACTCTTCTACGCCAGCGCACGTGGAAGAGTTGTTACGGTTGGATTTTATTTATTGTTGAGGAGTGCAGCGTATTTTGGAATAATTTATACAATTTTTTTTCTGTAGGGGAGAGTACTCTACGGTATATGGTATTTTGGGCAGACGTTATGTTTTTGGGAGTAATTGATTGCGTTTACGTGATGAAAATTTAGATTTACATACTTTGTTCCTCAGGTCACTTT